>OX387324.1:14572817-14665317 GCA_947562085.1 Eudonia lacustrata
GACAGACAGACAGACAGACAGACAGACAGACAGACAGACAGACAGACAGACAGACAGACAGACAGACAGACAGACAGACAGACAGACAGACAGACAGACAGACAGACAGACAGACAGACAGACAGACAGACAGACAGACAGACAGACAGACAGACAGACAGACAGACAGACAGACAGACAGACAGACAGACAGACAGACAGACAGACAGATAGATAGATAGATAGATAAATAAATTTTTCCTACACTCACACCAATTTTCTAGCCCAAGAGAAGCTTCGTTATGAAACTCGTTATATGGTTATTAGACAACGGATAAACATACTTAAAATACTTAAACACATACTTATTATACATAGAAAACACCCAGACCTGAGACAATTTAGAAAAACAATAACCATGAAAACCGGTGTACAAACCACTCGACCAAGGAGGTCGTCAACAACAATTTCCATTGGCGACCGCATTCCCAATTTTTGGACAGACTCACCACGGTTATGGTTCACCCAGTTTGAAGCGATCGTCGCACCTCAGAAACAAGGCGACGATTACAAGTACAACCTGGTCATCGCGAAATTGGGGAAAAACGAGATACAGCAAATAAGCGATTTGCTAAGTAATCAACCGGCAGAACAAAGATACGATGGCATTAAACAACGCCTAATAAATTGTTATGAAGAAACAGAGCAGAGGCAATTCCAGAAACTCTTGCCGAAATGGATCTCAGCGACCAACGGCCATCTCAGTTGTTACGCCGAATGAAGCAGATAAGCAGTGGGAAAATGAATGACGACACAATTCGACTGTTTTGGTTACGTCAATTACCTTCGTCAGTAACCACGGTTTTAGCCGTCACAGAGAACCTTACACTGGATAAGATGAGCGAGATGGCTGACAAGATTCTAGAGAACTCCAGGCTTAACTCAAGTTCAAGGTCGTCACAAGTAGACATCGTTACGCAATTAACATCACAAATAGCTCAAATGCAATTGGAAATTGCAAGTTTGCGTAGCGAGCACAGCCGACGTAGCTCATTTCAGCGTAGGCGCTACGACCGACCTAGATCTAGGTCAAGAGGCCGGTCATTGTCAAGGTCCGCATCGAATGAAGTATGTTTTTATCATCGGCATTTTAAAAACCGCGCGCATAAGTGCATACAACCTTGCGCCTGGGAAGCTGGCAAGCAGTTGGAAAACTAACTACAGTACGGACACCGACGGAACCAGAGTGAACGAGAGTGCTGCAACTTCACACAAGCGCTCCGAAACGCACGCACACAAACTCGTAGTTCACCTACATTAGCACACGGAAAAAAGCATGGGAAAGGAGTACCAGATGACGCGGCTGTCATCGCAAATGCGGATCGGGCAGCGTATGTTGCTGTAGTAACGGAGAATAACAAGTATGTCGCTGAGCGCTGCCGATCTTATGTAAACCTTGTTTCTTTATTGGAAATAGAAAAATTTATTACATAAGTATTCAAAACTAGCCAAAACTATTTTTGATAATATGTCCGACCTTAAATATGTACCTCCATGTAAATGCTTTCCAATAATATATTTAAAAAAATTATACATTGGCATGCGGATATATTACGTTATTAAATAACGCAGCTTTCAAAACTAGCCGAGCGAGGCGTAAATATTTTGTTGTGTCCAATTTGTAAATTAATATTTGATTACGATTGTACTTTATAATGATATAAGTATTTTATAGTGTACACCTAAATTGAGTGTTTCATTTATAATATATAAGACACCCAAATAAACACAATAATAAATTAACTATGTGTGGCAGTTATAATTTATACGCAGCTAGTGGCACCCCTATCAAGACATACGGTGAAAAGACGCTTTCGCTCAACATAGGGTTACGACGCCCCTACCGCTGGACTTTTATTATCGCAGACGTAAATATGTCAATATTGGGTGCAGATTTTTTGGAACATCACAAACTTTTGGTAGATATTCATGGCATGAAATTGATTGATAAACTAACACAATTATCAATTCCAGCCACTGTTTCTCGAGCGGAAGGATACAGCACCGTCACTACTATTAACTCCCGCCTTCCGGATAGCGTTAGGCGGATCATTGAGAAGTACGCAGACGTGACTCGCTCGACAGCATTTAAGTGCAAACCAAAGCATGGAGTGCAACATCACATTGTAACGGAAGGCCCTCCAGTATATGCTCGTGCGCGACCTCTACCCCCGGATAAATACCGGGTGGCCAAGAAAGAATTTCAAACAATGATGGAGATGGGAATATGCAGACCATCCAATAGCCCCTGGGCCAGTCCTCTGCATATAGTGAAGAAAAAGAATGGCGACTGGCGACCGTGCGGCGATTATCGCATGCTTAATAAAGCCACAGTTCCAGACAGATATCCTTTGCCAAGGTTAACAGATTTCACGTACGTCGCACAAGGAAAGTCTTTATTTAGCAAAATTGATATAAAAAAGCATTTCATTGCATTGAGGTTGTAGACGTAGAAAAAACAGCGCTAATTACTCCATTTGGACTATTTGAGTTTCCCAAAATGCCGTTTGGTCTATGTAATGCTGCACAGACATTTCAAAGGTTCATGAATTCAATATTTGGCGACTTAGACTTCGTGTTTATCTACGTAGATGACCTACTAATCTGTTCTACAGAGTCAACGCATGAGGAACACTTGGAGATTATATTTAAACGACTTCAAGAAAACAGCATTACAATAAACTTGGAAAAGTGCGAATTTTGGAAAAAAGAATTGGATTTTTTGGGCTACCACATTTCAAGCAAGGGTATCAGCCCCACAAGTGAGAAAGTGCAAGCGATAAAAGATTTTCCTAAACCCAAAACCATTAAGGAGCTAAGAAGATTTTTGGGCGTGGTAAGTTTTTATCGAGGAAGCCTACGTTTAGCTGGCCAACATCAAGTTCCTCTCAACAACTATTTAAAGCAAACAAAGAAAAACGACAATTTCACTATTCAGTGGACGAAGGAAGCGGAATCGACATTTTCAAGTTGCAAACAAAACATTCTGGATGCCGCAATTTTGACGAACCCTTCTCCAAAAGCTGAACTCGCCTTATTGACTGATGCGAGTTTAAAATGTATGGGCGCCGTGCTCCATCAAAAATGTAAACAAGGTTGGAAGCCGCTAGGATTTTACTCAAAAGCATTGACTACAGCTCAGATGAAGTATTCAACCTACGACCGGGAGCTGCTAGGAATATTCGCCGCAGTCCGATATTTTCAACGACTACTAGAAGGTCGGCAATTCATTATTTACACGGATCATAAACCGTTGATTCATTCATTTTCAAAAAAACCGTCACGAAACGACACACCACGAAGAGTGAGATTCTTGGAATACATTACGCAATTCTCTACCGATATACGTCACATTAGCGGTCACGACAACGTAGTTGCAGATGCACTCTCAAGGACAGTTGATGAAATAACTATACCGTCCAACATAGATTACAAAGAGTTGTCTATTAAACAGAAGTTAGATCCCGAACTCCAAGAACTTATTAAAAATCCGAGATTAAAAATGATTTTAGCAACATCAAATAAACACGGAATACCGGTGTATTGCGACTTTTCTACGGGAAAAACAAGACCGTTCTTACCTCAGGAATTCAGAAAAACCGCATTTGAGGGCATACATTGTTTAAACCATCCCGGAAAAAATATATCGAGAAAAATGATTAATACAAAGTTCATTTGGCCTAACATGAATACGGATATAAACAAATGGTGTAAGTCATGTTTACAATGTCAACGCTCGAAGGTGCTTAGACATACAAATTCGCCACTCGGAAAGTTTATGCCTGCTCAACGTTTTGCTCACGTTCATTTAGACATTGTAGGACCGTTACCTGTATCTCAGAATAAAAGATATTTAATCACGATGATTGACCGATGCACTTCATGGCCCGAAGTTTTTCCAGTTGAAGCCGAATCAGTCGCATGTCACGTGTACGGAGGATGGATATCGCGATTTGGATGTCCTGAGAAGATCACAACCGATCAGGGGAGACAGTTTGAGTCAAACCTTTTCAAAGAATTAGCCAAGCTAATGGGTATTCATAAGGTACGAACTACTCCATATAATCCCAAGGCGAATGGCATGGTAGAACGTTTACATCGGACGCTAAAGACAGCGTTGATCGCAAGAGGCAATACAACCAACTGGATGGAAGAGTTACCAACCGTTTTGTTGGGACTTCGTGCTTGTTTTCGTCAAGATACTGGTTTCAGTGCCGCCGAATTGGTATATGGCGCCACGATTTAACTACGAAGCCCGCAACAATTGGTGACGTGATAGTGTGGCCTAATTGAATATATTCATTAATGAATGATTTATAATCTTTTGCAATTGGTTCATTTTTAATAAATTTTTTCTCCAGCTGATAAAACTGTGCAACCGCTTTTCTTTTAGAGTTGCCGAGCTTTTCACTAATATCTGGTTTTAATGGTAATCTCACCACATAGCGACCGTCATCTCTACGGCATGTTTCAGATTTATATTGCTGGATGCAATAATCATCTTCGGCTGACATGTTTACATTGTTTTCAGTAATGTTGTTCATCACCACATTGCATTGATAGGATTGGACGTTTCCGCATAATATCCATCCTAGATGGGTTTGTTGTGCCACAGGCAGTGACTCATGTTCTTTGATGATACCACCCATAATTATAGATGAATATATGTCAGCGCCCAGTAATAAGTCGACGGGACGGCTTATGTTGAAGTCTGGGTCAGACAGCTGGATATTTTGTGGGTATGGCCAAGATGGGTTGTTAAAAGTTTGATTCGGTAGATTATTTATTAGCTTGTTCATAATAAAGACATCAGTTTGGAATTCGAAGTCGGAATATAATGATGATGCAGTCAAGTTGATAACGCCTTTGCAGTTGTTTTGATTGGTGCCAACCCCAAATATGACTCCCTTACATGATCTACGTGGAAGACCGAGAAGCTGTGCGGCATTTTTGGAGATGAGTGATGCTTGAGAGCCTTGATTTATTAGAGCTCTCAATGTATGATTTGATCCATTCACTCCTTTGGTTTGAACGAGTGCAGTTGCTAATAGAATTTCGGCAATGTTATCTTTAGAGACATGTGTTACGTTACTCTTTGTCTTCTGATCACGAGATGTTGAGGGCAGCGCACTCGCCTTGTTGTACGCGTTACTTGACGCCGCTATCGGCTGCAAGGCATCGTGTAACAAAGTATTATGCCGTGCATTACTTACACGACATTTAGTCTCAGAAAAACATGTCTTACCTCTATGATCGTAAAGACAGTTTTTGCATAGATTCAACCGCTCGATTGTATTTAGTTTTGCTTCAGGCTTAGATTCCAAAAATGTGTTGCAATGGAATAGGCTGTGGCTCTCTTTGCATAGCGGACAGATATTTTGTGACCTCATTGCAAATGTTTTGATAACAGGATTGCGAAATGGTTTGTTTATTTCATAATTACTGATTTTGTTCTGGAACTGCCTTCTGTTTTGATGAAAATTAGTGGTATCTTTTGCATTAAATGAAGTTGATGCTTTAGGGGTACCTTGCTTACGACGAGATGATTCGAGAGCAGTATATTTATTCTCTAAAAAGTTGAGAAAATCTATCAGTTTTGGCAAGTCTCTAGGCTTTTCTAAGGACTCAATATACTCACTGTGAGTCTGACCGTCGAGCTTCTAGGTCAACAAGTGGATTATCAGTGGATCCCAGGTTGATATGTCAACATTAAGATTTCTTATAGCGTTTAAGCATTCGTTAGTGGTATTGAATAAGTTTTTTATCTGTAAATCGGATTGCTGTTGCATTGTAGGTAATGATAGAAGTGTATTCAGATGAGAGCTGAATATAAGTTTGATATTGTGGTATCTATGGTTTAAAATGTCCCAGGATACTGGATAATTCTCTGAGCTTATATTTAAATGTTGGATAAGTCTCTCAGCTTCGCCTTTGATCTTACTTTTTAAAAATTGTAACTTATGAGCGCTTGACATAGATTTGTTGTTATGGATTGTTTCACAAAAGAGATCTTTGGATGATATCCATTTCTGATAATTTCCACTGAAGATTGGAATATCAATTTTTGGAGTGCAGTTCTCACGATGTGAAGCTGACCACATCTTGTTGTTGATTGATCTTTTCATGCTGATGTAAGCTGTTCATTTTTGCTGTATGTCCGCTCATAGTCTTCATCTTCCTCATACATCTCACTGTCGATCTCCCAGTGCAAAGTGTCGATGGTGGCCCACCTTGATTATATTCTTTAACATATCTTCAGCTTCCCATTTCTCAGAAATGCTCTCCAAATCGATGTTCGTAATTGTTCGAGAAAATGCTTTAAAATGGCTTTTCTGTTTACGAAGCATTTCTTCTAACTTGCTTGCATTACCTTGCGAAACAACGCCTTTGCTAAACGGCTTGTCTTCATTTTTTTGATTCTTTTCTACATCTTGATTTTGTGGTTCTGATACTCTAACAGATGGATTTGCTGGCGATCGATCTCTCTTCTTCACTTCGCTGCTTTTGTACTGCAGAATAGTTTCTCTTGCTTTATTGTAGAAAGTCATGGTTTTTTGATAGGTATTTTCGGGGAAGTAGCTACAGCCGTGGCGGTCAAACTCGCATAACAACATGTGATTTTTTTGAAATTCTTCCCAATAGGTATCCAAAGTTTCCAAACGTTTTTTGATGTAGAGAGAGGGGTCTTGCGATCCGAAGGGTCTTTCTTAAAATTTCTAAGAAGCTGCTCCATCCCTTCCATTACTTGATATTGATTTGATAGAAAGTCTTCCATGGTACTCATGCTTGATTTTGATTGATACTCTTTGAATTGCTGATTACCCTAAGATAATCGACTGCTAATAGGCAGTGTGTACTTTACTCCTTTAACGATTTATGCGCCTTCTCAATTCTACAGGTGAGACCTGCTGGTGGGAGGCCGACAGAACCGATTCGCTATCGTAAAAAGAAATAATAGATACTCACACACCACAAAGATGTAACTACACAGTCGTGATGATGTGGACGAATGACGTGTCGACGGCTGGTTTCCGCACGCGCAGGAGTGATCACTTGATAACAGTAACACACACGACTTGATCCCGCTTATACGGAAGCTCGAAGGACCATAAAGATGTACGATCTGTTTGCCGTACAACTTTAGATAATAGAAATGATAGGTAAAGCTTGCTGATAAAAAGTGTATTGATAGTAAAGTAAATTAATACAAAATATGAGTGCACGCGATATGAATGATAATTGTGTACTACTTATTTAATTGCCACGCGTCGCGGGTAAAGTGCTGACACAAACCAATGTTCAGTGCTTGCACTGTACAATTATTTAGCGAATTAATTATTTTAAATATTTCCTCAGCATCAACTGGATTAAGAAATATGGTGTTTGAATTCTTACAATTGCTATGCATAAAATTATTATTATTTTATACAGAGCGATTAGACGGTAAATCAATAAAATACTTATTAAAAAAATTACTTATGTCGGATGGATTACTATAATTTACAATATTAAAATTAATCATTTCAATGTCATTTTTATAAAGGTTGTTATTAGTCAAAGAAGACGAAATAGCGTTCCAAGTGGCTTTGCTTTTATTTTTACTAGTTTGAATAAGTCTTAAATTTGTAATCCTTTGCAGTCTCTGTGCTAATTTTCTAAAAATATTACTGTACTTCTTATAGTGTAATTTATTTTCATGTTTGTCGTCACGAGTTTTCCTACACTTTAAATACAAGGAACGTTTGGTTTTGCTAGATTTTCTAATACCTCTGGTTATCCAGTTGAGCTTTGCAGGTTTATTGGTAACTTTAACTTCAATCTCGGGAAAACACAAATTGTAGAACAGAATTATTGTATTATAAAAAATGTCAAATGAATCCAAAATTAACGGTATTATATACATCTGAGAAAGACAGGGAGGATAAGCATTCACAGAATTTTCTTATATTGTCAACGCTATAGTCACGCCTGTGTTCAAATCAGAAATCAAAAGCAAATTTTTTGTTTACCTTAAATGGATAAGTTGAGCTGTTTCATGGTCCGATAAACCAGACTTGCACAACTCAGACTTAACATTACGTCACGTTACTGGCTATTTGGTCTAAACAAGAATTTAAACGAGTAGCTAAATTAATGTGCGCTTGAAAGTTATAGCTGTGTAGTATATTCATTAAATCTACAGAATATCGATTTTCTTTTAATATATTTATATCCCAATCACCGCAGATCACCAATTTCTTTCTTCTAAATGTATCTGTTGCATAGTTTAATAATTGATCCAATTTGCGCAAAAATGTACATAACTGGGACTTTTTCGTATCGGGTATTCTATAAATACAAAATACAACTATGTTAAAACCAATTATCTCTACCCCACAACATTCAAAATTATATTTTGTCAATAAGCCTGATGGTATAGTCACGTGTTTAGTATTAAATAATTTTGACTACTCCTACTCTTCCTTTGAGTTTTTCTTGGTGTAGACTTGCAGATGTCTTTAAGCTGATTTACTCTTCTAACATCATACGAAGAAATTTGTTTCTTTAGACAATAGTTTTCCGCCACTAGATTACAAATTTTATTGTCCGCAATTTGTAACTTCTCCGTAAGCTCTGAAATATTTTTTTTGGAGGTCTTTGATTATATTGACATCATAAGATCTGATATCTGGACAGTTTCTATTTAATTTTCCCTTTTCTTTCAAAATCAGAGACAGGTCTCCGTCCTCATCATTAAGAGACAAGGCATCGAAGGAATTTTCGGTTAAAACATTTACTGCGTACGCTCTTCTAACTGTGAAATTTCGATGTTCACTCAATGCGTGGTCATCCTGCGATGAGGACTGCAGTAATGGGGATGATCCAGTACTTCGAATACATTCATCGCACTTCCATGTCGCTTTTTTCTGGGAGTCCATCAGGTATAATAATTTTTCCGAATAGTTGGCGCAAGAAATATCATAAACCTTTTTGCAGAAAGCGCATTTCAAGTATCGACGATCCGCTATTGCAGTCTTACACTTCGAACAGGTAAGGGACATTTTCTTTTTATGGTTGTAATATATAAAAAAATAATTTAAAAAAAAGAATCTTAAAAGTTAATTAATATTAATGTTTTCCCTTTTCCCTTTAAAAAAATAAAAGATCTTGGAAAAAAGTTACAAATATATAAAATATAATAATATAATTTATATTGAAGTTACAAAATACAAAAAGTTTGTTTTCACAGTTCGAGGTCTCGAACCCGGATTGCTGCAAAAGTATAGTTCAGTTTGTTGTCCGCTTGACCATTGAGTAATTGCTTGATGCGACGAAATTTACGCATATCTTGATTTTGTCAAAACGGCTAGCTGTTAGATTACCGGTTCGGTCATTCACCCCAACGCGGCACTTGTTTCTCACGAATCACTGAGTCTTGTTTTGTTTTTAAATTATTCACTGATCGTTGCGTTTTGCTTGTAATTAATTAGAGACAATTCTGCACTTTTCCTGGAAGATTTTTATGTTGAAACTATCTGTACTTTAAGGGCTACACATTGATATTAGTGTAATGAAGAACTATTCACTTTTTGAGGACTTTTTGAAATAAATCTACGGAACAAAATAGTACGTGACTGCTCTGTATGGCGCTTCGCGCGCACAGCACTGTAGTTCGTGGTAAAGAATTACGTTAGAAACGCACAGTAGTAGATCGCCATCCATCAAGATGGTGTGGATGGAAAGACAGTCGATTGCGTGTAGTGCGGTGAAGAAACACAGCGGCAGGTATCAAACCGCACAAATCCTCAGAGCACTCCCCATGATAAAGGCGATAAAATATACAGAGAGATGCAACGTCTCTCCAAAGGGCCAGTGGATCGAGCCCACCAGAGGTTACCACGTCGTCGACAACTCGAGCAGCTCTGCGTTGAATGTGGTCAAATGGGAGGAGTTGGTACTGGGGCGCTCCAGCCCAAAGATGGGAACAGTATTCCATATGAGGCCTGATCTGTGCTTTGTAAAGCTGTAAGCGATGGGTCGGCGTGAAATACTGTCCCGCTCTATTGAGCACACCCAGCTTTTTCGAAGCTAATTTAGCTTTACCTTCCAAATGACCGCGAAACTGAACGTCACTCGAAATATCGACGCCAAGGATTCCAATGGTCGGTTTGGTATCGAGGGGAGCTCCTTCAAAGTTTAGAGATACGACGAAGGTATGTTTTTTAGCGGTAAACACGCAAACTTGTGTTTTGGAAGGGTTAAAATGTACTAGATTAAGTCGGCCCCAATACGAGACATGACTTAACATGTTCTCAGTGTCAGTCACAAGTTTATTCCGGTTCTTGATGACGCTTTCCAGAGAAATATTAGTACGTCCGGTGTATAGCAATGAATGCTGTTGTTATGCAACATGTCATTGATATGCAGAAGAAACAGAGTAGGCGACAGCACACACCCCTGCGGGACTCCAGCATTCACGGGCTTCAGGTCAGAGCATGATCCGTCAACTACGACCTTGATGCTACGCCCAGAAATAAAGCTGGCGACCCACGCACACAATTTCTCAGGGAGCCCGTATGATGGAAGTTTCGAGAGAAGAGCCCTGTGCCATACCCTGTGGAAGGCTTTCGCTATGTCCAAGCTAACTGCCAGCGCCTCCCCTTTCCTCTCGACTGCTTCCGCCCATCGGTGAGTGAGGTACACTAAAAAATCACCAGCCGAACGACCGCGGCGAAAACCGTACTGGCGATCGCTTAATAGCTGATTCTCTTCTAGATACCTCAAGAGCTGGCAGTTTGTAATGAACTCCATTACTTTGGAGAGCAAAGAGGTGATGGCTATAGGTCTGTAGTGGGACGGACCTGAGAGATCGCCTTTTTTGGGAATCGGATGGACAAGGGCTGTCTTTTGAACTGAACTCGGGACAACGCCAGTAGTGTAAGAGAGCCGGAAGAGGCGCATTAGAACCGGTGCCAACTCAGGAGCACACGTCCGAAGCACAATGGGAAGGATTGCAACAGGCCCACTGGCGGTATGGTTGGTGGCGAGTTTTCCCCATCGGCCAAGGTCGCGTTTGATGCGAAAAGAGTACCCAAGAGATCGGCTTTCTCTTTTGCAGTATGGGCAAGGCAATCATCGGTCTTGTGCAGTGGCGGAAGTGACGGTTGACAAAAATTCCCCAAGACAGCCTTGGCGAGAGACCAGAATGCACGCGTACCCGAAGGAAGACGCACCAGCCTCTCCCCAATTCTACCTATGAACGATGACCTTCTTAACCTTGGACGTGGCAGCAAAGTTGTACTTCTTTTTGAGCACACTGGTGTTTGGATCCTTTGCTGACACCGCATTAGCCCAGGCTTGGTAATGCTCGCGCTTCTGGCGAGATGTTATTTTGCAACATCGACCAAACCATGGTTGGGATCTGCCGCCAATGGGAACCATAGAGTTTGGAATTAAGAGTTCCATTCCCTGCAGTATCACATCAACGACAGAATCGGCGGCAACATCAGGATCATCCAGCGAGAAGCAAACTCGCCACCATGGGTACGACGCAAAGAAACTCATCCCATCCCAGTCCGCTGACGCCAGACGCCTGATGCCAAACCCGATGGCTGACCGCACGTTGCGATTTTAAAGTTTCCGTGAGAGGCACTGTGCTCCGAATCAGGCAATGATCTGATGAGCCTAGTGGTGCATCAACGGACACTTGATAGCCCTCTGGGTGCGAAGTTGACCGGAGGTCCAGTAAGGAAGGTGTATGGCCACATCTGGTACCCGCGTAGGTTCGGCAACCAGTCTTGGAGAGAGGCTAATGTGCAACCGGTCCCAAAAAAAGGAGATTGGTCAGATCCATCGAATTACCGCCCCATAGCCGTAACTTCAGTTTTGTGCAAAGTAATGGAGCGCATTATAAATAAACAACTTGTCCAATACGTAGAAGAACACTCCATAATTCACGATCGCCAATACACGTTTCGGCCGAAACGGTCAACGGGTGATCTTCTAGCGTACGTTGCAGATCTATGGGGTGAGGCTATTGACAAGCGTGGTGAGTCGGTGGCTGTTAGCCTTGACATAGCCAAGGCTTTTGATCGGGTCTGGCACAAAGCTCTTCTCTCCAAGCTCGCGGCATATGGTGTGCCTGCTCAGTTCTGCAACTGGATCGCTGGCTTCCTGCATGAGCGCAGAATCCGTGTTCTATCTGATGAATGCGCTTCGCGGCTCATGTCAGTGAACGTTGGGGTCCCTCAAGACTCCGTTCTGTCCCCCATGCTATTCCTTCTGCATATCAATGAAATGCTTCCACTTGGAAATATTCATTGCTATGCAGATGTTAGCACCGAAAAATAGGATAGGGTCAAAACCGAAGTGAATCGAGTGAATCTTGTCATTGAGCTCAATCGGGTATTGGCCCTCATATCTAATTGGGGCTCCAATAACCTGGTTGAGTTCAATGCCAAGAAAACACAGGCATGTGCGTTAACGGCAAAAAAGTCACCATTTCTTCCCCTTTCTACTCTTCAGGGTACATCTCTAAGCCTGCAGAGCAGTATCAACATGCTCGGTATGATGATACGCTGCGATCTGAACCAATGGGACTACATCGAAGCCGTGATCAAAACAGCCTCACGAAAACTCGGTATTCTGAACAGAGTGCGGCGATTCTCTAAGCCGGACCGGACCAGTTGTGCCTTTTGTACAATACACAGGTACGGTCTTGCGTGGTGTATTGCTCGCACATCTGGGACGGATCCGCAAAGTACCTTCTCGATGCCTTGGACAGATTGCAGCGTCGCGCTGAACGCATTATCGGCAATGTAGAAGTCGCAAATACTCTCGAATCTCTGCAATTCCGTAGGGATGTTGCGTCAGCGTGTTTTACTGCTTATACCATGGTGAGTGCTCTGAAGAGCTCTTTGACCTCATCCCACCTTCTCCATTCCTTCATAGGAGTACACGTGCTGCTTTTCGGAGTCACCGCTTCATTGTCCTAAATATCCCATCGCGCACAAAGAAATTTGGTGACTCGTTTCTTTGTCGCACTTTTAAAAGATGGAATAAATTTGTAGATGGAAGAAAAATTTGCGTTAAAAATTATATAAACAAAACAAAAACATTTTATAAATAGCTTGCCTACTTCTTAACTGATCTTTAGTATTTGTAAAAATATTATGATCGGATGTTAACTTAGAGCATATGCTCTAAGGAAGTTAATGACGGTAGTTGTTGACATTGAATGGGCGCCTTTGGCTTCAAAGTAAAAAAGTAAATAGTGTTGAATAATTTCGGCGGGCTGGTTAGAACCAAGATAGCTCAATTGGGAGAGCACCTGACCCGGTATGTCAGAAGGGTGCAGGTTCAAATCCTGCTCGTGGAAATTTTTACAACATTTGTGTTTTTGTAAGATGGAATAGTCTACCAGCACACGTTTTCCCTCCTTCCTTGCATGCAACGCACCTTGTGGGCCGGCAGAGTGAGGTTAACTGATGCTACGTTTTTTTTTCACGCTGCACTAATTATCTTCGCGTCTGGACTCCATTTCCACTTAACATCAGGTGGGATGGAGTCAAATGCCGAGCAATCTTTAATAAAAAATAAATAAAAAAAGAAAATGCGAGATATTATGCGGTTCAATCCCTAGAGCTACATTAGGCTATTGACGGTAACCCATGCCTAACACAAGCATATTACAATTCAAAAACCGGCCAAGTGCGAGTCGGACTCGAGCACAAAGTGTTCCGTACTATTATCTATAAAAATATTTGAAGTTTCTACCTGTTATCGTTATTAAGACCGAGAAAAAATTGGAATAAAATCACTTTTGTTGTATGGGAGCCCCCCTTAAATATTAATTTTATTCTAATAATTTAACTATTTATTTTTAAAGTGAATAATATAACTCAATATTCCGTGAATATTTCAAGCGTTCATCTGTTGCCGTTATCAATATCGAGCAAAAACGAGCAAAAAAAGAAATCACGTTTGTTGTATGGGAGCCCTTCTTAAATATTTGTTTTATTTTAATAAATTGAATATATAACTTAATATTCTGTGAATATTGCAATCGTGTGCCTGTTGCCGTTATCAATATCGAGCAAGAACGAGCAAAAAAATCACGTTTGTTGTATGGGAATGGTTGTATGGGCCCCCTTAAATGTTTATTTTATTCATTTTTTTTAGTATTAGTATTTGTTGTTATAGCGGCAACAGAAATACATCATCTGTGAAAATTTCAACTGTCTAACTATCATGGTTCATGAGATACAGCCTGGTGACAGACGGACAGACAGACGGATAGACGGACGGACGGCGGAATTTTAGTAATGGGGTCCCATTTTACCCTATGGGTACGGAACCCTAAAAAGAGATTCGAACTCGCCCATATCACCCATAGGAGAATTACAACATGGGCAAGTCCAACTATAGTCCACCACACTGCCACCGTCGCTGGCCCAAAGCAGCCAAAGTAGATTTAGAGGACTGCTTTCTAACTATAATAACTTAGACCAAAAACCAGCTTTTCCGAGCATAGGAGAAATCGTTAATGTATTTTAATTCGGTGGAGAGGACAAGCGAGCCACTGCACAAAATATATTGTAAAAACTTTTATTTTAACCAAAATTATAACTTTGCTTCAGAAACTAGATAAGTGGCACCCAAACTATAAACAACAAATTCCATGAAAATTATTATATAATTGAGTAATAATCGCTAATACAAATGACTAATTGTGTTCACCTAATTTCAAAAAGATCAAAGGAAGAGGTCCCCAGAGTAACGTTTCCTTGACACAAATTATAATCGAAGCTTCACAGTAAACGCTCATTTTGATAAATATTTAAGCGTCAACATTTTCCTCAAATAGGATGATTGGAGTGTTCTGACATACGAGTATATAATAATAGATCGAATTAAAGCAGTTTAGTGTTCGTTCGCGCGCCACGGTTGCAAAACACTCGCAAACCACGCATCAATTCTAAAGCAGTATTGTGTTATTGTTATTCTCAATAGAGTTCAGTGCAAATCATCACATAATCACTGCACCCACTTCAGCTTCCTGTACTTACAACATTTACGCATGCACTCGTGAATCGTGCACGCATACACGAATTTGCACAATGATAACAAAAGTTTTATTTTATTTTTTGATCCCGAAATTAACGTTAACTCAATTAGATGGTGAGTTCCGGTGGTTGAACGATAAAGTGACAAAGTTTAAGCGAATGCAGCCAGCGTCTCCAAAATTTGAAGTCTTAAGTGAGTTTGATAATGACGATTCAAGAAAAATTGTTTTTAGAGACGATGATCTATTTGCATCAAAGGAAACTTTAAAAAAAAAAGATATGGACATCAATGTGAATTTTGAAGACGACAAAGACGAATTTAAAAATAATGATTGGGTCCAAGGGTTTTTGAATATTTTTCCGTATGAGGAAGCAAGTAAAAGTAGATTTTTATATGGAATTAATAAAACAGAAAGTTTACCATCGAAACAAAGAAATAAGAACAACAACGATGATCATTTGGTATTTCACTATTCAAAAGAAGCTAATAGAAAGGAAACGAAGCAGATTGAATCCAACAATAAAAAAGATAAATCAAAGTCTACAAAAAAAGTTAAAAATAAATACTCATCTTTACAAGACATAGTTATGTTTCCAAAAGTGAGTAAACATTGGAAAAATATAATAACCACAAAAAATAACGTAAATTCAACAGACAATATTTCTTTTGAAATAGAAATCATTAAAGCGTCGCCATACAAAAGAAATTTAAACGATACTAAAAACATTTGTACATATTTAGAGAAAGCAAAATGTTTCCAAAGAAATGGACATATACTAAAAACTAAACCGTAAGTTTTTATGTAGTAGAATATAACTCTTATAAGTATCTAGATAAAAATGTATATAAATCTCATTTTAAATTAAAAAATGTAAGTTCTTAAGAGAATAACTGTCTTGAAACTTAATAATTAAGTATAATGAAGTGTTTTTCTTTCAGAACTGAAACTCCAGAATTCATAAAACCTTATCTAATTTGTTGCGTTTTACCATTATCTACAGGCGAAAATCATAAAATCGTATTTCCAGATTTACCTAATAGAAAATTTTCTAAAAAAAGAAAACGTTTTAGAAAATCGAACACAGATTTACATCAGAGAGAATTTTTGTTGCGTAAAAATAATCAAAATACAAAAGCACCGCTTACAAAAATAGTTACTCCAGACGACGACTTTCTTGATCCGTACTGGAACATAAAAAATTCTAATTTCAAAAAGCCAAGTAAACAGATAACTAATAAACAGGAATATAGCTATCAAGACTATGTTGGAGATTGCGTAGAAGAACTGCCTAGACCTGGATTGGTGGGTCTGTATTCAGATAACGAATATAAACCTCCTAGTTGGACAGTTGCGAATGACAATCCAAATCCCACTTATGATGGTAGCATTGATTATGGAGACGAAGACTATGGAACTTCATTTGGATATTCTACTATTGATCCTAGAAGAGGTATAACTAGAGCTAATATTAGTTAATTAAGTGACACATATTTGATTTCACTGTCAATTTCTTTTACAGTTAGTACAGCAAAATTACCAAAAAGAACAAGACCAGTAAAAATTACCACAGAACCTCCTGAAGAAGAGTTACCGCTTGATATAGAAAGTCAAACGATTAGCTTTCAGTCAAATCCCAACTTTCAGGTGTTACAAGGGTTTAAGCTTTTATATTTAACGCGGAAGAAAAATAAGTTTTACTCAAAAAATACAAGGCGGAGTACAACTGAGTCGAGTGTTGAAAACAACAGCAGCGAACATTTGAATATTGAATCTGATACTCTGGAAGATCAAGATAGTAAAAAACAATTGTTTAAACATTGTGGTATAACGTCTGTGAATCAACAAGAATCGAGTACCCGTGGTATGTAACATTTTGCTGTTAATGTATTCGCAAAACAAAAGATTTGGATGAAAATAAATCTCAAAGAATTTATCTGTCTACTTCGCCAAACAAAACAGCCGAAATAAGTAAGGTGCATACTTATAAAATAACATTTTCCAGACATAGGCGAGGCGCAAGATGGTTCTCATTCCTGGTTAGCTGTAGTAGTAGTACCATCTAAGAGGCCACAAAACGTTCTATGCTACGCAACAATTGTACACCCTCGAGCAGCCATTACTGCTGGTGACTGCGTTAGTGAGTACGTATCCTAGCAATAACATAATAGTTTTAAACATCTATTGTTTGCTAGCTACAGTGATTTAATCTTAAATCTTTTTTTATTCAATATTTATCGGGTAAGCACAGTGCCGTCATCTTACCTGATGTTAAGTAACGACAAGAGCAATGGTGCGCAGCTCACCTCACCCGGAATCCTTAACAACTAAGGAACTGGCTATCTTATCTGTAGCTGCCGGAACACAACAACGCTACAAACATCGATGTTATGACGACATAATTATTTAGATAAGATGGTGGTAGCTAAGCTAGCCAGGCGGACAAACTTGCCGTACCACCAACCAAACCGAGTACCAAACATGTACTGGGAATCGAACCCGGGACCTCTGGGCCAAGACCACAGAGGCGGTAAAACTGCGCCGTACGACGCGCTGTCCGCACGTGTAAATTAGTGCTAATATTTATTTTATTAATGAGTTGGTCTGTTAGGAAAGGGTGTAAGGTATTTATGTAACTATGAGTCATTGTTACCTTATTCAAATAATTAAACAGCTTCACACCGTATTTCAGTCCAATTATACCTTTTTTAAATTATTTAGTTACTCAAGACTAACTGGTGCTAAGGAAGTTGTTGCAGTCGTAGTCGGCTTACGAGAAATAAAAAACAGATCGCACACCCAAACCCGTCTAGCAACTGTACAGCTACACCCACAGTGGAGGAGGGACAATCTAGCCTACAATCTTGCTATTCTGGTAAGTAGGGCATCACTGTTCGACACTTTAAGAGGAAATACTAAGGTCAACTGAATTGACACATTTGCATGAAAAGTAGACAAAATCAACGTTTCGTAGTCCCCTGATTCCTCCTCCAAAACTGGACCGATTTAATTACTTTTTTCATTAAAAATTAAAACAAGGCTTTGGCTGTGTCCCTAAGTATTGCTTTTTTTATATAATCTCGTCAAATTTGTTTGCTGGATGTCTGAACACAGCAGAAAATCTAACCAATTTCTTTAATAATTAATTTTAAAAAAGGAAAACGCAGGGACACAGCCAAAGCCTGAAAGATTGATGTGTATGCACAGGCGTCTGTACTATACTGTAAGTTATTTGGGGCTTCTGGGCCGAGTGACAATATCAATACTGAACATTTTGTATTCGAAAACTTCACTAAATTAACAAATTATAAATAATACGAAAGTTATTATATTTCATAGAATATAATTCATTCAACTTCAAGAAAATTTTAATATTTAAACCAAAGAAATTTAGTCGCCGTTTGATTTCGTCATAAAATTACACCTACAAAAACACACATTGGTTAAGAGACACGTTAAGAGCGTTTACGCCGCTCACTATCACCGCCAATGAAAAAAAAACATATCTAGTAATTAGAGATAGAAATCATCTGACATGTTATGGTTTAGTTAAATACGGCGTTATAGTTAAAAGTGGCCGTAACGTCTTATTTAACTAAACTATAACATGTCAGGTGTTTATTAGGTGACGTAAAAATGCTAAATTACTTCATTGAAATAGTTTGTTGAGCAAAATTTGATTTTCTATCTCTAATCACTAGATATGTTTTTTTTTCATTGGCGGCGCTAGTGAGCGGCGTAAACGCTCTTAAGCACTGTGGGTTATGGTCCGATCTTCCCATGAGATATTATTCATGTGGGAAGGTGGGCCCAGCTGTGGAACGTTTATAAGTACGCTTATATTGACGACTAATGCATGTTGCAGTAACATAGTTTTTTATGTGAACAGCACTGGAAGCGTCCTATTCGGTTGAACGCAAACGTGCAACCTGCGTGCCTTGCGACCTCTCACGGAGGCGATTGTAAATTCTACGGTTGGGGTGGATTCGATCAAGGTAGATAATAATTATATGTAGCAATGGACGACTTGGCGGCTGAATGGCAAGGCGCTCGGTCCGGAGAGATCCGAAAATCTTGGGTTCATTACCTAGGTAAAAAGTAAAGTATGATTTAAAAAATAAATATATGCTAAATAAAGTTAGCAATGTCTACCGCTAAACATTTTTAGTTATTTGTGAAATCAATTTAACCCATTGACCGCCAATGACGCATTAAATCGTCATTCAAAATCTGGTGTTTGATTACCATTAAAGTAATTATGTGAGTTTAAGTTTATTTTTAATGCAATAGCATATCTCAATTGTGCTGAAAATATATTTATTTGAAAAAGCAGGAAAAATAATTGAAATAATTTCTTAAACATTAAAATTAAATAACTTAAAAACTAGAGCATTAAAGATGATTACTGGGCGCCAATGACGTCTTTCTTCATGTGCGTCGCTTAGTGCTGTTTTGTAACTACTCACTAAATAATAAAATTAACAAATAAAGAGGAAGGTGCATTGAAAAATAATATCTAGAAACAGAAACTATAAAAAACGTCAATGGGCACAGTACGTCACCTGCATTCGGTAAGACTAACGGTGTTTTTTAATTTTATAATAGTTCATTGAATCCAATGGACAAAAGTAGAGGTAAGATTTTAATCGTTATTGTGGGTTATCTATTTTCTTTATAATTTATATGGAAGAGATTCGAATCGATAATATAATTGAGCTTCACTATTTACGACATATTTTTATGCCCAGCGTACATCGATTTAGAATACCTAGATACACCGTCACCTACAAATTCACGTCGAAAAAGTGTCCCGACTCGCTTAGTTGTAAGTATACGTGTATAGTAGACAATTTAAAAACGTATAATGTGCTAAGACCATATTTATAAAAATTAAATACAACTTTATTCCCCACAAATAAGGTTTTATTTGTATTGCACGCGTTAGGCGGTTGTGACATTACAAAATGCGATCATCGCGAAAGTCGTAAAATTTAAGGCGCAACGCCCACATGAGAGTCGAGTCGAGGCGCGGGCGCACAAGCGGCGCGCCGCCTCTAGGTTTCCTTAAGAGCGTTTACGCCGCACACTAGCGCCGCCAATGAAAAAAAAAACATATCTAGTAATTAGAGATAGAAAATCAAATTATGCTTAACAAACTATCTGAATGTAGTAATTTAACATTTTTACGTCACATAATGAACACCTGACATGTTATGGTTTAGTTAAATATGGCGTTATAGTTAAAAGTGGCCGTAACGTCTTATTTAACTAAACCATAACATGTGAGGTGGTCATTAGGTTCCGTAAAAATGCTAAATTACTTCATTCAAATAGTTTGTTGAGCATAATTTGATTTTCTATCTCTAATTACTAGATATGTTTATTTTTTCATTAGTGGCGCTAGTTTGCGGCGTAAACGCTCTTAAGAAATAAATGGCAGTGCGCTCACATACGGAGTCGCGGCGGAGGCGCCGCGCCGCGACTCCGTCGCCTTTTTGTCATTGCATTTCGGTCGTGGCTGTGTTTAGACGCAAGAAGTTAAAAGTGAATATGTCTGACAATCTAAATATAAAAATTGATTTCCGCTAATGAGTGTCTTTCTTCTGTAAACCATTCTTTGCTTTTTCTAGTAGCAAATAGAACGTTTCTTGAGACATTCCATAAAACTCGCAAAACTTATCAGGATAGTTTCTTAAGTTTTTTACAGCTTTAAATAAACCCTTTTTGGCGCAATTTCTCAAATATGGGTGAATCCAAAATCTTCTTATATATAAATTTATTACTTGTATGAGTGCAAGCACGTCTTCATTCTCGGACGACGACATCTTCAAAGAAGTTGACTGTGTAAAGGAAGCATAGCCGCCTGCGCCTCGCCGCGCCGCGCCTCGACGCGCCTCGACTTCCCATGTGGGCGTCGCGCCTAACGATCTCCGCCTCTTGTAGGAATAGAGTAAGTGGAGTCGTGTTCAACAAAATTATTTTCATGTACGTATTGTACAATTTATAAAACTGGTGTAATGCTAGTTGCACTATTTTTTTTATAAATTATAGTAAAAATAAAATAAATAACTTATTATTAAAACATAAATGTTTATGTACCCTGGAACAAAATTTAATATATTGTTAACTTGTCGTTTCAAAGTAATTTTTTTTAAATGTTTTCTTTTTTACAAATATAATGCAGACGCACATCCACATATTTCTGAACTGCAAATTTTGTCAGTTTATAAATATGGTAAAATTGATCACTTGTATGAGCATCTGTATTTTTAAATAGCTTCATGTGCATTAGACATCGCAGTATTTGCATCGTTAAAAAATTTACCATTATATCGCCTTAACAGTGTACTTCCGCCACTTATTTTAATATAGTGCCTAATGATCTTTTTAGATTCATTTCAAATTAGGTATAAATCATTAGACGCATAACACAAACCGCCAACATGGCCAAAATGGCAATTACATTATTTCGTTCACCTAATGCGGTCACCGAACTTGTTTACTACTACTTAGGCCAACGATCGTCGTTTTCACAATAATCTGTCCGCCTACTGCAGCCTACGTCATTACCTATGGCCACCTTTTGTCTCCATCATCAGACCAGCTAGATGGTACCATCATATTACATTTTCAACGGACTTTATATGTTTGCAAAAAAGCTTAATCGTTTGAGGAGGATAACTGCTTTAAAATTCATTTGCAAGATTTGACCCAAACAAACATACATTCATACATACAAACATACTTACGTACATACTTACATACAAACATGCATTGCAATTTAATACAAAGCATGTAAAAAGTAATGTTTGACAAATATCAGTAGAAGTACAGTAGGTACAGTACTTATCGGTCATAAATAATTAATATTTTCGCTTTGATCTGAGTATTTATTATAGTAGCTGAAAAATATTTATTAATTTTAATTCCATAGAAACATACCAACATACCGCCAAAAGATGTGGACTACAAAACTAACTTTAAAAAAAACTAAACAGGCGGCTCTATATATTTAGTATTTAACTATGTTCTACTTTTATGAATCTTTCGTCCCTTTTAACACGTGAATAGCGTCACGCGAGGGAAAGGGACAACCGCGTAAGCGATTTATTCAAACTATTTTAGAAAAATAATGTTTTTACTTAGGTAGAAGGTAAATTTGGCCACAAATTCATTACATTATGAAACCTTGAATGAATACTTAGCAAAAATACGAAACCCCATCATTTTTTAAGCTATTTGAAGTATTATTTTTGCACTTTTTCACGGAGCACTTAAGCATGTTGACTTGACGGTGATCGGCGCGCGACTACGAGTGCAATTGTGCTAGAACGCGTTTTTAGCACAATTGATTCAAGCCGCGTGTGAGGCGTTGTTGGTGTATCTAGGTATTCTAAATCGATGCCAGCGTACGCCATTGACAATTCAAAGCGTCCGCTTATGACGTCATAAGCGCCTGCACTGTTATTGATAGTGTTGGGATTTGTAGGTGAGAATGAAATATTGTTTTATTTTACCCTACAAAATGAAAATACTATTGCAGAAGACGACTGTTTAGAAATTTGTTACTATAGAGTTAGAAGTAGGTACACGTACAGATAATAGCACTCTTCCAGTTACCGTGCGAGGTATAGACAACCCGATGCGATTACTCGGAAACGCAGCCCGACACATGCCGGCATATTTACCAAATTCAAAAAGTTACGATGTAAAGAGTGTAGTCATCTGTATCGCAATAGGCGTGAAACACGATTTTGGTGTGAAATTTGTAAAGTGCCTCTTTGTACTTAGGTATTACATGTTTTCGAACCTGCCATGAGAAAAAAGATCTGAAATTGTGAGTAATTAACAATAATAACTACCTACTTATTCAGATACATATTTTAATGTTGTAGGTAAGTAACGATGTAAATCTGTTTTTTTGTAAAAATAAAAGTAAAAATAGAACTTGCATTATGCTTTATATCGTTAATTAATACCTACTTACCACTTCTTGGTTATAAAAATCTAATTAGCTTAACCAGAAACACGTTTACCTTTATAATATTATTACATCGATAAAGGACAATGGGCAGATTGGTACACCCTTCAATAGCGAAGACATATATGTCGTTGGATAGGTCTTTTCAAATGGAACAACATTTACTATGACAGCTTTGTTGAAATGTTTGTCCGTTCTCAGTTATAGGTATTAAGAATAAGGTAAAAATTAATACTTATTAATATTGTAATATCTTAGTGTTTACGGGAAATGTATTGTAATGTAGTATATGTATTTCGTAATTATCAATTTGACGACCTCCTTGGTCGAGTGGTTTGTACACAGGGGGTTCGATCCCCGGTCGGGTCAATTTAGAAATTATTGTTTATCTAAATTGTCTCGGGTCATTGTTTTTTATGTATAATATGTATAATATGTATTTAAGTATTTTAAGTATGTTGGTTTTTTTTTCTTTTGGCTGAGATGATGATGATGATGATTAAGTATGTTTATCCGTTGTCTAGTAACCATTTAACGAGTTTCATAACGAAGCTTCTCTTGGGCTAGATAATTGGTGTGGGGTGTAGGAAAGTTTATTTAGTTTATTTATTTTATTATTTTATTGAAATATAAAGTAAAAACTACGTAAACACATAAGTACTTGATAAATAAGAACTACATCGAAGGCAACAACATAGTAACACTACTATACGTGTTTGTCACGACGACGGCGGGCGACACCGCCGCCGCCGGCGCACCATGGGTACATATTATATCTATTATATGGTATTTAGCATATGCAGTTCACGAGGGGTTTACTGCACCGGTAATGTTCCTAAATGACGTTATTGTAGATAACACTCTAAATTAAGTTTTTTTTTTTTATTTTTATGTGTTTACGTGGTTTTTACTTTATATTTCAATTGATATTTTACGAAATACATAATATACAACGATATTGATATTATTTTCCTGTAGACACTAAGATATTACAATATTAATAGATATCCCTTTTTACCTTTTTCTTAATACCTATAACTCAGAACGGACAAACATTTCAACAAAGCTGTCATAGTAAATGTTGTTCCAGTTAAAAATACCTATCCAACGACATATATGTCTCCGTTATTAAAGGGTGTACCAGCTTTCATATATTTTTGCCCATTGTCCTTTGCTAACATCACTACGAACGAAGCGAAATATTCTGTTAAAATGCATGCCCTCTAATAACTTGCAGGTTCGAACTTGCGCTAGCCGGCGGTAGATAAAACGCGCGGCTCGAGCGAGTGACGGAGGCCTGCCTATGTTTGGCACTGATGTGTCCATTAATTATAATAAATAAGGTCTTAATTAAATTATATTCTATTTTCTACTAACCTGTCTATTCTTTTCATATAGCTATGCAGCGCGCTCGTTGGCAAAAGGCATCAGTTGTAACGACAGAGGAATGCACCACTCATTTCTCAAAGCCCATCAAGCTGCCTAGCGACGCCTTCTGTGCAACAGTCCAAGCACGTGGCACGGTGGTAAACAAATCTAAATTATAATCAACGACGCAGGAGCTACATCGCAGCTCCGCAGACAAAGCAACGTCAGTTGCAAAAAGTATCAACTTAGTTGAAGAAACAATCAATGCAATATTGCATATTATAATTTGTAAGGAACTTGCGTACCGTCATAATTTTATCGGGTGCGTTCCGTCTTACGCAAGATCAAGAAGTACTTTAACTAATTTTAAGTAGTACATAGATTAATGTAGGAAGTTCATTATGTAGAGTTCGCGTAAATTTCAGAAAACAATAATAAAGCATAATATAATTATATTGCTCTTCTTTATTCTAAATGAAAAACGAGGTCTCCGGTACCGAGGTACAGGTATTTTATACAATTAATAGGTCACCACTTATATATAATCTCACTTATGAACGCCTCGGTGGCCGTGTAGCAAAGCACTTGGCTTGCCTGCCTTGCATACCTGAAGATTCCGGGTTCAATTCCCAGGGGCCCGACCGCCTAACCGATCGCTTTGACTACGTGTGTGGTTTTTGACGTCATCTTGTCGTTTCGTGCCGCCTATGAAAGCAATATCGAAAGCTTTTAGCTTTTGATATTGCTTTCATAGGCAGTGAGGTGGCAAGCGTAGTCAAAGCGATCGGTTAGGCGGTCGGGGGCCAGGTCGGGCAGTGTTTCGGATTGTTCTATGCATAGCTCGTTTGTGATTCACTAACCCGCAATTGGCAAGCGTGGTGATTAAGCCATTACCCATCAATTGTAGTGATGACTTTATTTCAATGATGGAGGCTTTTGCCCAGCAGTGGGACAGGAATAGGCTATTTACTATGTATAATCAAAAGACTATATTATGAGTAAACAGAGTACCTTTTCATATTTCATGTTCCCTCAGACGGGGCTCGGCGGTTCTCTAATGTGCCGTATCAACGGGCGAGTAACCTCCGTCGGAATCGCCGTTTACAGAGACAACGCTGTCGTGCTCATACCTGCGCGCGAGTGGATCCTAAGAGCTATGGAAGATTTGAATATCGAGTGATCGAGGTCCTTTGAGATTCTAAGGTTACCTATTAAGTTTAATAATCTAAGGTTTTTCAGTATGATGAACACTATGGTGCACAGGCAGGCACGAGTTGCTACACACTTTAGTACTTTGTCAAAATAATTAATCTATAAACTGCTTGAAAACTTGTACAGCTATTATGTTATGACATGAATTTTATTCTTAAATAAGATTTTTTTTTCATAGAGTACTTATACAGTTAATTTAGTTGCCGACCATAAATAACCATATTGCTTTTTGTCATCATGATGCATCTTTATACAATTTTTGTCGGTTTCAACTACTATGTACACACGGCCGCAGATCAACCTACCCAAAACTGTCAAATTTCTACAATCAATTTTGAACTTTATTGTTTGGTTATAAGGATCAATATTCATTGGAGAAATTTGACAGATTTGGGTAGGTTGATCTGCCGCCGACTGTACTTTCGTTTTCTTATTAGTTGTTAACCTAAGTAATATACTGGCCTGCAAAACTAAGTACTACACTTTTAATATTTATTTATTTTCTAAACTATAGAAGTTAGAGATTTTTAAATAAAAAACGTTTTGCAGCAATTTTTATCAGCTTTCTTTAAAACTAAAGTAAATTATACATTAGTAACATTTTCCTTTTTGTTTCGAAAGTATATCTTGTGTACTTAAAAAGTTATTGCAATTTTAAAAGTGTGATACTTAATTTTGCAGGCCAGTGTATTTTAAGTGTGAAAGTGTGTTTGTTTAATACTCCCTTCACGTTAGAACGGAGCTGCAGACTGTGACAACTGTCACAGATAAGCTTTTTCTGGTCAAAAACAATGTACAGTCACGTTCAATAATATGTATACACTTTTGACAGTTAGTAACCTTTATTTACCTTGTAATAAGAATCAACATCTGTCAAAAGTGTATACATATTATTGAACTCGACTGTACCTACCCGCAGAAAGATTTAAAAGGCGGTTTTCAATTTTATAAGATTTTTATTAAATTTTTATCCATTACATTTTATACGAGTCCAGCCCTCTCGAAGAAAGAAAATTTTAACGTTTCCAATTTTTTTTATACAGAAAATAATTACAGAACTTGAAGAGGCTACAAAATGTATAGGAACTAAACATTTATAAACTAAGCACAAAACATAGGGAATGAAGAGATCTTTTACTAAATTATCATGTTTTTTTCATATTTCTCACACAAAGTTCAACACAGACACTAGGGTTTTATTGTAAATTAACAATGTACTTACTTATTTATAACGATCTTTGGTGTCGAACTTGATTATGTTTTCTTTAATTATACACGAGTTTGTTTTAACCTAAAATACAACAAAATGAGCAAGCAAATATGTCTTTTATTACATAAACACTAGAGCTGTTACAATGCACTAAGATTTGATACTAACGTAAATATGAAATACCGCATATCGACTGTGAAGTGTCCATAGTTCCATACCTCCTATATATTTTTTCTAAATAAACACTTTTTAATGTCTTCGAGTAGAAATTAATAAAATGAACGATTGCGTATGTTATTATATACTGGTTTTTGCATTTACAATAAATAGTTTACATGCGAAAATGTATGTGGGAATGTATGCCGACCCAATAAAAACTCTCTGCATTTTTGATTATAATTTTGTTCTTTTTTAACTATTAGCTATAATGACCTTTGTGTTCAAAGACATAAAAAAGTTTAAACATAAGTTGATAGGATGTATTGACTCAACGCTGTCGATATAGCGAACTCGCCCGTACCGTCCCGTCCAGTGTACAGTATACAACAATTTCTTACAACAACTTAAACTTACATATTTCACATAACATAATAATACTCTAGCTCGTTAAATAAACAATAGCTACAAACAAAAAAGATAACGAATAATTTAGCCGTTGTGTCACTGTAAATACAAGAATAATTAAATAATAAAAAATAAAATGTTCTTCTGTTCAGTACCGTTTTCTTATAATTTAAAAGTTATTTGTCTTCAATGTTGACTATTTTTTTATTTAACTACCACGACACATATGTACGACTTATCTGTATTATAGAGTAAAGCGCGTCAACCACCGTAGACTAAGCTAATTTGCCAATACCGTATAATAACTAAAAGAAACTCGTTTTCTCACAAGTTTGTCGCCGAATTAATATGCAAGTCTGCAAATGTAACTTAGCTAGGTGTGTACAGTCAACACCTAAAACAGCTGAGCACTCCAAGTCGAACATCTGAATGTTCAACACAAAACCGACTCACCTTACATTATCACAAACAATAAATGTGCAATTTTAAATCATTTTAGACAAAATAATTTACAGTCAAAGTGCACCTTACGATTACTCAGTTAAAGTCGATTTTGTTACGAACGTCCGAATTTTAAGAACTTGAGATGCTCATTTACTAAAGATGCTGATTGTAGGACGCGCTTTAAATTCGCTAGGGTCGCATAGTTGCGGTACAATAAATATGATTAAAATACTATGTTATGACAAGATCACGGTTTCATCACATCTCGCGTCGCTCACGCGATCACCAGCGGCTCGTCGTCAGAGAAGCCTTGAATCGGGGGCACGTCCTCGTCATCTGAAAATTTAAGGTTCAATGTTACAATTTACCACAAAATAAGGTAAACTTAGTTTTAACTGTCGACTGATATATTATATTTTCATATCATGTTTTTAGAACTAAAAATATCACTTGAAACGTAACAAATTTACTTTTAGGTGGATCATTTGGTATCCTTATTGTACACTTCGGTACACTATCGGTTCAGGCAGGCAGTTTTTCCATCAAACGACTAGAAGAATCCTTTAACTTCTTGCCGCCCTCAAAAAAGTTTGATGATGCTGTAAAAGCCGTGCGAGGCTGAAAACTGACAAATAGACATCGCTACTGACCGTGACGAAACCAGACCACGCTCTAACAGCTGCGTTATGTATAGAAATGCAGTGTGAGCTAGGAGCTAGGAGCTAGGAGCTCGTACTGGCCGTGGTCGATAGTGACTTCGGGCAGGCATCTTGCACTGCGTCATACCTACCGCGATAAGCACCTACAGCGCGCGACAACTTGAAGTTGTAAATCAGTCAGGGCCCCAGCGCGCTTTCGAGCACACGCACAGGCATAGTTTGAAGTGGATCGCAATTTCGATTTGATTAAAAATAACTACCTCTTTGATATCAGTTAATCTACAAGCTCCGTAACAATGGTGAAACGCAACAGTAATAATTGTTGTGTGGAAGGCTGTCGAAATAAACAGAAAGATTCGAAATTATTTATTCTGTGCTTATATGTAGGTATGTATTTAGTGGTCCGTTTATTCTTAGGTACTTGTCTTATTTGCTAAACAATCTTCACCCAACTAATTACTTATTGAAATAATAATTTAGTAGGTACCTACTTACGAAACTGTTTACTAAAATACTAAATAGGACAAGTAGGTACCTAAGAATCAACTAAGTAGGTACCTACCTATCTAGTATCTTTACTTTAGGATAGGTACCTTCCTGCTAGTTCCTACGTAACTACCAAAACCAAAAGTTGACTTTTGTGATCTTTATGCCTCCCGCATATTTACGTATGTACCTAGGTACCTAGTTAGATAATTAAATATTATAGTACTTATAGCTAGTTTGATATGTAGGTACCTACGTACTTACAAGTTCTGTTTACAAGATCAAGTTTAGCTTTGATAAGTACTTGGTTGGTTGGTGTACCTATTTCTGTTTTTGGTAGTTAAAACTACCTACGAAAATATCTTTTTTAACGGCAACGCAACGGTAAGGCGGCATAAAGACAGCCTCAAAGTCAACATATAGGTAGTCTGATGTGGCGTAGACTGTACTTACATAGGTACCTAGCCTAGGTTTATTTGAAACGTAATTTGTTCACATATAAGTACAGTACACATTATAAACACAATAACTTGTAATTAATTAAGTATTCAGATTAATTATTATTTAAAAGAAGACAACCCTGAAGTCGTTAGAAAAGATAAGAGCTACGCGATATAAAGAGAGGCAACTTCTAGGTGAATATAACTGTAGGTAAGGGAGCAGTGTGCGACCTGAATTGCACTTTATTGTGTCTCAGCAAGAGTAGCTATTTATTTAAATGACTTTGGGGAGTGCACCTTCTGGTACTATTATTTATTCTGTGCTTCGGGGCGCTAGTAACGTATCGACCTTTTTTACTTACATAATAACATTGGCTATGAAGTTTCTACAACCTTTGGTGGTCGCTGCTCACGTGTATTTGACCAGTACAGCAATTTGATTAATCTCAAAGAAGGTTGTCAAAATAATGACTTCATTTCCAAGCATAGAAATGTCAAGGAAATGTTTTTTTAACTTATCTTTCTATTTTTCTACTAACCGTGGTCGATGGTGGCCTACCCCGGCAACTGTCTTATTGCGGCGTGTGGTGAATCAGATGACTCTGGTGGCGGGTATGTATTTAATGCCCTCGGCTAGGAGCTCGCACTGACTGGTCGATAATTTTTATTTTTATTTTTTTGAGAGATTGCTGATTGCCTCGGACGGCAATTTCAGCGTCACCGGACTTTTTGGGGGCGGCGAGGTCCGTAAAGGGAACCTCAAGCCGTGTGAAACGAATCGCCTTCGGAGGTTTTCTAGAGGGAACGGCATCGCACACTTAAAAGTGCGCGTCCCTGTGCCCTACTAGATTCTCCGAAGGTTTCGGATCGGAACGGGGAGAACTGGTCGATAATGGCTAGCGTCCACTATTTTTACTTATCATTGGCTATGGATTTTTACATAACCTATACTGGTCGTTGCTCGCGTGTATTTGACCAGTACAGCAATTTCGATTAATCTCGAAGAAGGTTGTCAAAATTGTCAAAATAATGACCCCATTTCCAAGCATGTTTGACTAAAATACAATACTTGGTAGGTTACTTCCTTAGTTGTTATATTAGATGATGTAACTACTGCCTATCTATGTGCTAACCGTGGTCGATGGTTGCCTGCCCGCGGCGACTGTCATAGCGCGGCGTGTGGTGAACCAGATGACGCTAGCAGCGGTTATGTATAGATATGCACCCAGCTTGTACTGACCGTGATCGATACACTTTTTTTACTTATCATTGGATATGGATTTTCATACAACCTTGGCTAGTGCTCGTATGAATTTGACTAGAACAGCAATTTCAATGTATTTAGAAATAGGTTGTAAAAATAATGACCTCATTTCCAAGCATGTTCGACAAAAATACAATACTTGGTAGGTTGCTTCCTCAGTTGTCATGTTAGATGATGAGATGAATTCCAATCATGTTTGAGAAATCGTCTTATCTATCTATGTACTGACCGTGGTCGATGGTTGCCTGCCCGCGGCGACTGTCATAGCGCGGCGTGTGCGCGGTGAACCGCAGGAAGGATCGCGCCAGCCGCCGGTGCCGTAGCAAAGCGTGGAGTAGGGCTCCGCCAAGGGCCGCCCCCACTATGGCGGCGCCGCCCACGCCCCACCAGATGGCGCTAGTCGCGCGAGAAGTCTCAGCCTCGGCACCTAAAGCGTGAAAGACAAAGTCAATGTCACGACTGACATAGTCAAAGTTCACAAATATAAAATTTAAATATTAAGTAGTGTTGGTTCGCTTGCATCCATCAATTCTGTTGCATTTGCATATTTTTGCGGGCGGGAGGGTGATGATGATGATGATGATGATGATGATAATGATGATGATGATGATGATGATGATGATCACTCACCCGCCATAGTAAGAGTGTGCACTTCGCTGAGGTCGCTGTAGTAGCCGTCGGGAGTAACCACGCGCACGCTCACGTACAGGGGCGCGGAACCTCGGTCGGGTGCGGTCATTAACAGCGGCGAAAACTCAGCTGTGGCCGTCTTCATGTCTTCAGTCGGGTGGAGGAGGTCTTCGGGTATCTCCTTCTCGGACACGATCACTTGGTATTTGTGTCTGAAATAGTTTTACAGTAAGTTACATCCACTTAACGTTATTTTAAAAAGAAAGAAATGTACCATGCCTCTGCCAAAGGCAAAACAGGAATGCATACTATGGGTTCCTATTACTTGAATAACTTTATTATATTTTTTTATTATAAAAAAATCGCAAAACCCGCATTACCGATCCCGCAAAAATGGTGAAGGGGTCCCGTGTTTGTGGGTTTGGACTCCTTAGCCCGTGGTAAGTGATATATAGTATAGGAATAAATATAACTTAAAGTTGCCGACGAGACATGACTATGAGTGGTTAAAACCACCAAAATGTTGTTAATTTATTTTCATCAAATCCGGATCCGGATCCGGACCGGATCCAGGAAATAGTTTTACTTCATAGAATTCTAACATGAAATTACTCCTTAAATTACTTCTGCATATACAACCTTATTTTTAGTTTATACGAAAATCGAAACGCGGGTCAAATATTTTCATTTAAAGAATCAGTACAAAAAAAAATATCTTGAAAACTCACGAAGTTACAAGCTTTTTGTGCTGCCCCGTTGTGTGTTTTTAGTAGGGTATACTTTATTTGAAATTTTGTAAATATTATTTGGTCAAAATGTAACATGGTATAAAAAATATTGAAATCGATTCTATTACTGATTCTGAACAAACAGTTTTCAGGTTACGTATAAACTAAAAATAACATTGTATTATATACAATTAATATGATTTTGAACTAAGCATCTCGCAACCGCTGCGCTCAGACTGTTCCGAGCTGTTCCGAGATTCCATGTCGGGAGAGGTTGTCTATTCGTGCGTTGCTGCGTATGTACTCAGCTTCCCTTCTGCAGTGTCCTTATTTATGTATGTGGCTTTTCAACAATGTGTACACCGTAACAATGCATTTAACAATAACAAAAAAAATGTGGAAATCCTAGTGACACATTACTCACAGAAAAGGGCCATATTTTGTGGTTACGTTCATCAGTAGATGGCAATAGACTGGGACAAAAGACATACGTACGTGTGCGTGTTGTGGTCGGCTTCGTCCCGCCAGCTGACCATGACGTGGCCATTTGCGGACTGCCACGCCACCACGCCGCGGGGCGGCTCCACCACGCCGCTGCGGGCCTCCACGCAACTCGACGTGGCGGACGGTGCGCTAGACTACGGACCACAATGGAATAGTTTCAATACGGTACATGACATCGACATCAGGGGCGGTTTAGGAACCGCCCCGTCAGAATTACAATCTTTTTACATTTTTTTTTTTTTACCAAAGTATAAATTTTGAAATATGTAGTGTCGAAAATATGTTTACGGTTGAAATTCGATTTTTCAAAAAAACTAACATTTGAAAAAAAAAATTCGGTCCTGGTGACCGGATTTCCTTTCATGATTTTCTTGAATAAGGATTTGAAATGATATAATCCGTATTGAATAAAGAAAAAACACCTTTTTGTATCAGTTCGTAACTTTACATGATACCTTCTATACCTACTCAGAATTTTAAACTTTAATTAATTATACAGTTTTATAAACGTTTTAAATTCGTTTCAATAATGTGGTTTATTTTCTATAAATTATCTTATCATACAACGTGTAACAGAAAGGTGCCATTAAAATGAAAAGATCCAAAGTGTATTCGATCTAGATCTTGTATGTGATGTTACTAAGACATAATAATTAACTTTAATTTCTCATGAAATTGTAAATTAAATATTTATATTAGTGAGGTCAGGCGCGCATAAGCAAGCAGCAGTGATCATAAGTTACTAAACCACAAGGGCTGTGACTTGTTTATTTTGATATGACAACACAATAGAAATATTTAATTAAAATGCATAATAAATTAAAGTTAATAATTATTTTTTATTTTATTTTTATTTATTTGATTTACCAACAGCTATTACATTGGAACTTATTCGCTAGGTACATTGCAATGTGATTTCAAACCTAATGCACAGCCAATTACAGGTAAACACCTCATGCAAATTATGGCAAAGAAGCCATTGATTATATACTAATATTATAAAAATATAACTATTTTTTATGAACATAAAAAAAAATGTTTCCAAAACAACCCACTAAATATTATTATATATGAGAGAAAAAAATGTTAAATGTCTGTATAAAAAAAATATATAACTATATATGCTAATTAATGTACTTAATTTTTTTTTTCAAAAACTGCGGCAAACTGTCTGCGTGTGCATTCAATTTACCACAATTCATATTATACAGTTTACAAATTCTGTATATAGGTGAATTCATGCCGAATTTAGTTTTTCTAAAAGGCGGGCAAAATGGTTGGATCTGAGATCTCGGATATCTATAAGGTACTTTGAATCTTATTTGGCTTAGTAAATTTAGTCAATTTGGTTTCGTAGTAGCTAGTATTATGTCTTAGTAACTCTGCATACAACATCTAGATCGGATACACTTTGAATCTTTTAATTTTTCCCACACTTTTCTGTTACACATTGTATATTACAATGTTTTTCAAGTGTATAATTTATAATTTGAAAAAAGACAAAATGTTGAAAAAATCCTACGAGCGGGCATAGTTGGCAGTGCACCTGACCCGGCATGTCATGGGGTGCGGGTTAGAATCCCGCTCGTGAATTTTTTTCAACACTCTTTTTTTTTAATTGTGATTTGTTCGCAACAATATGTGCGTAAAATTATATATAAATAATCATGTATAATTTATAATCAATACGCAATAAACAAAACATTTATCTAGTACTAAACGAATATAATTAATTGAGACTTACTTTGACACAAATGGTGAATCGACCACCGACGGCCACGTTCTCAAACACGTGAGACAGGGTAGAGTTCTTGGTCGGTTGCAACTGGTAACTGCTCAGCTTCTGGTGCGTCTCCTCAGTCACATCCAACTAAAACATACACAATATTATTTAGTTTTTTAAATTATTATACTACGGGAATGCGCATGGCTTTCATCCCATCTAAATGACAAGATTGGCAAGTGACGAAGTTACCACCTTCGGCCTTGAAGAACTGGCTATCTTATCTCTAATAGGGATGTTAACAACAACAATAATTAATTCCAAAACGTATAAATGAAAACACGTAACAGTTCTTTAAAACATTAACCAATTATTATTTGAACTAAGCATGAATTTGTGTAACCTAAAAAGTTACGCCGCACACTATCGCCGCCAATGAAAAAAAAACATATCTAGTAATTAGAGATAGAAAATCAAATTATCCTCAACAAACTATTTGAATGAAGCAATTATAGTTAAAAGTGGCCGTTTTTAGCTGTAACGTCTTATTTAACTAAACCATAACATGTCAGATGTTCATTAGGTGACGTAAAAATGCTAAATTAATTCATTCAAATAGTTTGTTGAGCATAATTTGATTTTCTATCTCTAATTACTAGATATGGTTTTTTTTCAATGGCGGCGCTAGTGTAAACGCTCTTAATAAACACTCAATTGACAAAACAAAATAGACTCGCCTTAGTTTCCATTCCCCATACAATTTCTATTGCAAAACTACGTTTTGACAGTTTTCAAAAATTTTTCTATTGACTAACCCGTCACCTACCCTACTGATGTTATGGTAGCAGATATTGATATAGTGATGGTTATAGCTAGCCAGGGGGCCTTAAAAACAGCCCAAAACCATCCAGACCGAATAAAGCTACATGTTGTTCGCTGGGAAATAAACTCGGAAACTGTCACAGAACGGCGGTCTAGCTCCTAGACTATAAATGCAATAAAACTACTCTGTCGATATGGCGCCTTTACTGTTGCGTAATAAAAAACCACGCTTGAATATTTTCGCAAGTTACATCAAAAAGTATCACTTTTTTTTTTTAAATGTTAATAGGAGGCCAGCGAGCATGCGGGTCACCTGATGGAAAGTAGTCACCGCCGCCCATGGACACCCGCAAAACCAAAGTAATCGCAGATGCGTTGCCGGCCTTGAGGAAGGAGTTGGATCTTGAGGAGGGAGTAAGAATTGGGAGGGGGGAGGGGTGAGAGATGAGCCTCCGCTACTTTCACTCACCGGACGAAACACAACAGCAACGAGTGCCATTGTTTCACGCCGATATTACGTACTTGATAAATTGATTACTTTGTCTACTTTATAATTATGTTTGTTTTTGTGTAATCTATAATTCATTAAATTGATGTTATGTGTTAATTACAGGCCTAGGTGGCAGAGTGGCAAAACGCTTCCGTGGCAAAAATCTTGGTCCGATACACGCAGGTCGCGAATTCAATTCCCAGGGCATGCAAGGTGTCTTTCGGAATTTGCACTGTTTGTGATCACAAACCCTCATTTGGCAAGCGTACTGATTACGCCATTACCAATCAATTGTAGTGATGCCTTGCATTCACAGATGGAGGCCTTTGCCCAGCATTGGGACAGTTATAGGCTATCTACTTACGTGATTAAAGTAAAACATTTACCAGATAGCTGACAGCTTCACTGAGAACATCGCAGCTGGCGTTCCATTGGATGATAAGCTTTTTGGTCTGTTCGTTATATACCGCGTGCAGGTTTTTCACGGGAGCTCTGCAATGACATTGCATAATTCAGACGACGACGACGACGGAAAGAATTTTTATCGCTAACTAAATTTTATACGATACCTGTCCAATTAATTAATACATTTTACAAGACAAAGAGCAATGACGTCAAATAAAAGCACTTTTCTCGCGTTTATTTTACTACGAATCATTTTACATTTATACATGAATGTCACCTGCGTTCTATTAGTCATAGCGTAATGTAATATAGCCTATAGCCTTCCTCAATAAATGGACTATTCAACACAAAAATATTTTTTCAATTCGAACCAGTAGTTTCTGAGATTAGCGCGTTCAACCAAACAAACAAACTCTTCAGCTTTATAATATTAGTATAGATTGCAAAGAAATAGAATGTAGAATATATAATTTCCACACAAATTTTAATCAAACCTAAGGCATTCATTTATTGGCATTTAAAACCAGGCACAGTATCTATAAGCTTTTTTTAAGAGGGTGCTGATGGCCTCATTCGACCTTTTAGCGTCACCGGACTTTTTGGGGGATGGCGAGAAACTTAAAGGGTTCCTCAAGCCGTGTGACAGAAACACCGTCAAAGGGTTTTTAGAGGTGCCCCGTTTCTCTGCTAGATTCTCCGGAGGGTTCGGATTGGATCGGTACCAATAAGCCAAGATAGCTTTATAAGTATTACACCACACCCGGTTTAACAGCATCGGACGATAAACTTCCACTCGAATATTTTTTTTTAAATTTCCTTTATAAAAACTAAGGGGATAAGAAGAAGAATTTTCTGATATCTTACCTGGGATCCTCCCTGGTGAGTACCTCCGTCGGCCGGGACAGTGGCCCACCGAGGATGCCTACGGTGAACACGTAGGTCTGACAATAGTTCAGCTCTTCAAGGGTTATGCTGGTCTGGGCCGTCACTATCTTAGTATCTATGACAAACAAACAGGTATGTTGGAGTGCTGCCTTTAACAATAAATAAATAAATAAATATAATTATTTAAATAAATATAATTTACAATATATGTACAATGTTTACTAACTTTACTTTCATGTAAAAGTTACATAACTACCTATTAGTAATAACTTATTTACTATCCAATATTTTATATTATTTTTTTGTTACTAACTCGGCAGATGAGCTTATGGATGCCAAGGGTAACATGCTCGCGTTGCCAACCTTGAAGCTTCAGTTCTAAAGTCACCGATAATTATAACACTGCTCATTTCTGTTATCATTCATCATCATTCATTAGCAAAGAAAATATTATTTATTTATATAAATAACTAACTAATAACTTGTAAGAAAAATTACTTTGACACTGGCTAAATGTGCAAATGGCATAAAGCCCACAATTTAAAAATTGTATCTAGCGCCCTTCAAGCCGGAACACAGCAATAGATAACAATGCTGCTGGGCAGCAGAAATAGTTATCAGGGTAAACAGCTATTTCGCCATTCAGTCGAATTTTGGACAACGTCCAACCCGAAGGCCAAACAAATATGATTAATAAATTAATCTAATCATGAAAAAAATCTTGACGTGATTATATTAGATTAGCCGACACTAAATTCTTCATATAGATAACATATTAATAAAAGTTTCACTAACCCCAAGCAAACCAATGAAATCGACAATGCAAAACGTAACTCAATAACATCTTAATAGTATCGGTATACACGGTATAATGTTTTTGACATTAGGATTTATTTAAAATTTTAAAGTAAGAATATGACTCCGCTCTAACTGATGTTAAACAAAAGATGAGTACATATGCGAAGACAGCTAGTGGATTAGCATTGCGCCTCACTTTGCGTTACTTTTTCACATCTCGTTTAAAGGACTCCACCTTGTGGGAAGGGGGAATTTTGGTGGTACATGGAAACTATTCTGCCGTTCTAACAAAGAATGCTGAGAGGACTGACAGCAAATAACCTTCTTACTGCATTCTTAATTATTACGGCAGTATGGTAAAGTTGTTCAAATCGGGTACCTATTGTAGAAGTTTTAAAATATCAAAATCGATACCTAGAACATCCCCGTTTACAACACTAATCTCAACTCACCGTTGGACAAATCGTCGCCAAACTGCAATCGGCTCAGCACATTTATATAATGGACCTCGTAGCTCAATGTCTTCTTCTTGTATCGGTCTGAAAGAGGCGGCGACCAAGACAGCTGGACTGACTTGCGCTTCTCTTTGATCAGTCTTGCAGTTAAGTTGAGAGTCTCATCCGGCTCGCCGTCAGTTTTAATCGGAATCGTGAACGGGTCGCCTACCACGGAACCTTTGTACGCTCTGATGTCGATGAAGAAGGAGACGTGGGGCGGGAGGTCGTTCACTGAAATATGATAGTTAGGTTACACCATAGAAGAGTTACTTTCGTTCGATCAGGAGTCATAACATTAACCCTCTTACTACAAAACAGTGTTTAAAGTTAAACAATGGTTAAATTACGTGTTTAAAATGCTGTGTCCCTGTCTAAAACTATTAGCTAAAAACTGACAGCATTGTCTTACTTTAGCCATCGTTATGTGGTAAAGCAGTAAGTAACGTAGTAGTATAGTAAAATATGCGTAAAAAGTAATTAAAATATGTCTTAAAAATGGGACGAATATAGTAAATGTTTTAATATTTTTGCTCTTTTTTTCAGCATTACATTACTCTCATAAAATATTCAATGACCTTGTTGCTCACAAATATTAACCATCAGAATAACCCCGAAATATGTTAAATTGCAATCAAGTTTACAAGTAAAGTCTTAAGTTTATAGCTCCATAAGTATAATAATCAAATCGCACTTACGTGTAATATTACTATCCTTTGTCTGAATAACGTCTCGTTTGCTGTAGTTGGGCGGCAATTGAATTTGAACCTTATACCCTTCGACACCACGTATCTTATGCCATTGCAGGGTAACAGAAGAAGGCGTTGGACGGGAAACGCTGACGTTCACGATATCATCGACGTCACCGCTGTCTTCAAACGTTATGTTCGCTACTTCGGACGAGTTGGATGTGAAGGCATTGTTTGTCGCTGTTACCTGTAAATAAATATTTTTTGTCAGTAGAAATTTTAAGACAAAAAGTGTACTTAAAAAAAAATATTAAATGTTTCCCACATTCACACCAATTATCTAGCCCCAAGAAAAGCTTCCTTAAAAAACTCGATAAATGGATAACTAGACAACGGATAAACATACTTAATATATTTAAATACATACTTATTATACATAGGAAACACCCAGACCCGAAACAATATAGAAAAACAAGTATGGAAATGATGCTATGTTAGCATTATTTTTATATTGATTATTAACCATACCAAATCTTGACTTGTTCAAAACCAACTAGATGACTGAATGCTAAGCTAAACGGCGCGCGAGGTAAAAATTCACAAATATATTTAAATAAAATTTGGCGGTAGCAATAATTAAATAACTTTTTTTTGTTTTACTTGTCCGAGGTGCATAAACCGCGCTGAAAATACGCCCAAACAGAAAAAGGGCCTTAAAAATATTCTTGAAAATTCAATTGAAGAGTCCAACTCACCCAGAAGGAATAGTTGTTATGCGGCTTGAAGAATCCTTTAATCTTCACTGCAGCAGTCTTCGTGTCGTTGGCTACAATATTGTTCTGTATAGGCGGGAGGGGAGGCGCGTAATGCACGGTATAGTACTGTATAACGCCTTGAGGATTCGTAGGTACGTCCCATAACACTTGGACTCGACTGCCGATGAGTTGACGGACGGTTAAACGCAGAGGCGGCGATGGCACTGAGCAAACAAATTCATACATCAGTCAGACACTGGTTTATAAAGGCACTGCTTAGCCCTTTAACGTGTTCTAATTTTTCATATCTTTTCAACTTTATTCAAAGTGCATAGGGTTCAATATTTGATAGAAAGATAGCTACAATTACCTTTGAAAGAGTTATAATGACAGATATTAAGTGGCATATACAGATACGATTACAACAGCAAAATTTTTGTTGCATGTCAATAATGAGTTTTTCTTTAAATTGCACTTTGAAATGTATTTTTTGTATCAAAGATAACCAGTTTCTAAGTTATAGACGATTCCAAATAAAGTTCATTGCATCTTCAGCTTTATTGCCTTAGCATTAGGTCAAACGAATGCTCAGTATTTGCTGATGTATTAAAAAAGCTTACCTCCTTCCCCAGTCGTGGTGTTCTCAAACTTATTAGAAGCGTAAGTCTTATTAGATTTGCTGTCCCTTATGTAGAATGTGATGTTATAGTTGGTGTACGGCTCCAAGTTTGTAAATCTGTAGAAGAACATACTGCAAAGTTTACAATCGAGCAGTGTCAACGCTGCGACCACGGCACAAACATATACCTAGTAATAGAGTCGGTTCATTTAACACTTTATATCCGCTAAAAGGCACTTTTTACGGCCCCAATAAGTTGAATTTGTTAATTCGTTTTCAACCTTATGTCAAGAGGATAAAATTAAAATTATGGTGTCCAATATATTACTAGAGCTGTAATGTAGTAAGATCTGCATAAAACAACGCAAGTTGGCCAACAAAAGGAAAAGTATGTCAGAAACGGGATAGTTTTTTTTTGTTGGTTTACGTAAGCGGATTCTAAGCCATATTTTAGTCTCACCTGTAAATGCTATCGTTGGTCCAAGTCATGTTCTTCCACACGCCGTCCGAGGCCTTCGCGATAGACGGCAAGAAGCTGTAGGTAACCAGCTTTTGCTGCGCCATCCAGCAGGACACGAGGAAGCTGGTCGAGTTTATCGAAGAGTGATCCACACCGATGCTAATCAACTATCAACAAATTATTATGTTTTAGTTCAAAAGATCTTAATTCATATGCTTCGATCAACAAGTAGATAAAGGATCCGGAATAAAAATGCATCTCGAAAGTGTGTTTGCTCATACCTATACATATATTTAAATTTCGAATAACATTATCTGAAAAAACATTGGATAGCATTAACAACTTCAGCTTACTGTGAACCTTAAATCTTATGCATAAAGATTAATTCAGGTTGCAAAATATTTGTATTTATTGTTTACTGTCATCGCCACAAACGACATTGTCGCCCCGTGACCACAAAGTCGCGTTCCGTTTTTCAAGCGCTCAACAGGAATCCAGTACATTGTTGATCGAAGTTCCTATGACAACTTATGTTTACGTTTTATTTTTAAGTCGTAACGTCATCATCATCATCATCATCAGCTCATTTTTATGCCCCCACTGCTGGGGCACGAGCCTTCCCTAAGGAAGTCAAAGTCAAAATAAAAGTAAAAGTATTTACACATCACTTTTATGTTTTTGATTTTCTTTCATAACTAGTTTTTATCAGGCAAGACTAGGATGATATCCGCTACGTTTCAGGTGAATAATTTAACAAATAATTAATTGAGATACGTCATTTTAACGTCACGTTAAAATTTCTAATTTTCTAGTTTAAATAAACTTTCTGGGCCTCAGCATACACCAAAATTAAAAAAGGTACAAACCTCCTTTTTACATATTTACATATTAACTTGTACATCTTACAATGATACCGGCGCGAGCGTGTAGGGCAAGCGTACAGTTCTCCTATAGTAACATGTAAGAGTAACATGAAAGTAGCATGCGTCAAAGTTTTGTTTGAAAAGACCTTACAAAAACGCGTTGGGCTATTGAATTTTAGTAGGTCTATCGAATCTGTGATAGAGTAAAGGAAATAGCCTATTTCCACTGACTGTTCCACTGCCGGGAAAAGGCCTCCATCATCAATTGATGGGTCATGGATTAAACACCACGCTTGCCTTATGTGGGTTGGTGGTCACAAACCCGGGCTATGCATCGAAAAATCCAAAACACATTGGGAATTGAACCCGGAATCTTCGGGTATCGGGCGGAATGCTTTGCTCTCGGTCACCGAGGTGATAGTAATAGTGTAATATACCTGATGTGCTATGTGCGACTCCATGTTGGTACAGTTGTTTTCGTCCGTCTCGTCGTAGCAGTCCTGCCGGCCGTCGCACAGCTTGTGCCGCGAGATGCACAGGCTGCCGTCGTCGCACGAGAACCAGTCCGCGGGACAGTCCACCGGGGATTTGTTGCTCTGGAAACATTGGAGGGTTACAGCCTGTGGTGCCTTTGTATCGCAGATTTTCGATGTCAACATCAACCAAATTTAGCTATTACAAAACTATTTGTGTGTAAGGTTTTGAAGGCATATAATGATTTCATTTCATTTTAGCTATATGGAATCGCAGAAAATTGTGTATACTGATCTCTAAAATTCAGTATGAAGATGGCACTAAATGACGATGATGATGATAATAATTTTAGAAACATAAGCTTCTTGAGGTCATATACTAACAATAGGGCTACATAGCGCTTCATCGCTGCCATCGGCATAATGCTCGACGCCGTCACAGAAGTGTTCGTCCTTCACGCATCCCTTCCCGTCCGCGCAAGAGGTCCCATTCGAAGCCCAGGAAGGCCTACTGCCGCTTAAGTGCGTCAGACCCTAGTTTCTATAAAGCTGTCGTATACTTACGATAGGGGTACACAGTGCTTCATCGCTGCCATCAGCGCAATGCTCGACGCCGTCACAGAAGTGTTCGTCCTTCACGCATCCCTTCCCGTCCGCGCAAGGCGTCTCATCCAGAGCGCATGAAGGCCCAGTGCCGCTAGAGGGCGTCCGCCTCTCGCAACCGAGCTCATCCGAACCGTCGGGACAGTCGTCGCGACGATCGCACACCCAAGTCAGTGCGATGCATTCTCCTGTGTTTTGTAAAGGTTTTTTTATTGAAGACATTGTCATTATCATTAGATTAACCTAATACTTGACAGAATTTTTTTTTGTGAAATTTTAAAATGTATTTTTTGTATAAAATGTGTTCTTTTTTCACTGCGCGAAATTTTTTTGCAAGTTAAGTGTCTCAAATAATCCACTATGCTAAGAATAGGGTTAATTCACGTTCTCTTTTTGATGTTAATGTTTGACGATTTTCAACGTAAACTGTATAAATATCCGAAGCAAACTTAGCAGAGTAGTAACACAAGTGTTCGACACTTTTAAGCCTGGTGCTCGAGACACTTTTCGTCGGCAAAAATAAGTTTGTATTTGATTGTTATTTAAAGCTTCTACCTCACCGCCTCTGCACCGAATCTGTACAGATTTTCTGCTCAAAAACATTTCCTGACAGGCTCTGGATGTTTTCGGTACGGTATTGTTCATTCAATATTGAACAGTCGCTGAGTGTGGTGCGACTGGTGTGAGTGAAGCGCGTGACCGAGCTGGCGGGGGTGAGACGGGGGAGGCCGGCCGCTCTGTACAGATTATATGCAGAAGCGCGCGTATGGGCTCGGTAAAAAATCTGTACCGAAACGACTCGGTCTGAAAACTCTCATTTGATTACATGAGCTCGGTAAACAACCTGTACAGATTCGGTGCAGAGGCGGAAGCGAAACGAAAACGCACCGGGGCCCGACCGCCTAACCGATCGCGTTGACTTCATGTGTGGTTTCTGACGTCATCTTGTCGTTTCGTGCCGCCTATGAAAGCAATATCGAAAGCTATAGCCTTTCATCATCATCATCATCATCTCAGCCAAAAGACGTCCACTGCTGGACAAAGGCCTCCTCCAAGGATATGAGGGGTATTTGCCGTAATCGCCACGCTTGGCAGGCGGGTTGGCGATCGCAGTAGGTTGAGGGTAACCTCAGAGAGATGCTGCTGCCCATCCTCTGCAATGGTCCCTTAGTCGGCTTTTACGACACCCACGGGAAGAGATGGGGTGGTGCAATTCTTTATCCCCGGCACCACACGGGGTTATAGCCTTTAGCTTTTGATATTACTTTCATAGGCGGTGCGAGGTGGCAAGATGACGTCATAAAATATACGCGTAGTCAAAGCGATCGGTTAGGCGGTCGGGGGGCCGGTGAGGAAGAGGTCTAACTGCCGTACTCAGAGACGTCTATTAAGTTTTAATGACAATTAAGTCTCTTGCTGTCACTTTATTATGTATAGTGCTAAATAGAGAAGGAAAGACATTTAATTGTCATTTAACTTAATTGACGTCTCTGAGTACGGCAGTAAGACTAAAATCAGTTGCTGACTCCTATTTTTAATGATTTAAAGAAAAATAAGTCGATCACTGGTTATCGTACACTGATGCCACTACCCTACATGCCGGCTAGTGGAACTCAGGCGTAACGTAGAGGACTTAAAAAAGTATGCTTATAGCACAGTCCTATTGAGAGCTATCAAATAGTAGCTAGGAGTCATTTTTACGTTCAAGAAGAGCTAAGCTGCAATGCGCTGCACCGACACCAATTTTCAAACTCAAAAATTACTAACCTGACAAACAAGTGAACTGGTTCTTCCCACACCGGCCCTTCTTCGTCTGATGGTCGGGCGCGACTGAAGTCACCTCCAGACTGATCGAGCCGCAGCCGGCTTCGTCCGAGTTGTCGCCGCAGTCGTTAATACCGTCACACCTCCACCAATAAGGTAGGCAGTTGCCGTTTTCGCATCGGAACATCCAATCGAGACAGATGGTGGGAAAGTCTATCTTCTCTGTGGTTGGCCGGGGTAGCAGCTTGGTGTTGCTATTGGATGTACAGTTCTTCTCGTCCGACTCTTCGGCGTCGCCGCAGTCGTTGTCGCCGTCGCATACCTGGATAATAGTAATACTAAATTTATTTGTCTCTAAAACACTGACATTTTGCATACGCCTACATTAAAACTTTGTAAAAAACATCACAAAAAAGATACAAAAAGATAAATGTTTCAGAGATTAGAACATTCTATATTTATTTATTAATTCCAGCGTTTCCTAAAAAATCAACGTCAAGCCGAAGACAGAAAACTCAGAAAGCAAAAGAGTTAAAGAAGAAAAAACAAAGAAAAATGAAAAGTCATAGCCACAATACTTGAAACGTTGCGAAAAACTTATATGCTGAGCGGAAACCAAATTGGTATATGCAAAAGTGATATTCCTGTGTTTTGAATGTGTATGTGTAGTTATACCAAATAAAGATTTTTTCTATTTCTATTTCATTGGATGTGTCAAGCGCTACTCTATATTAGGGTAGCTGTATTTTTTGTCGCCTATATTTTGTCCGACTGCTGGGCACAGGCCTTCTTTCTGCGTCTCCACTCGTCTCTATTTTGGGCCACCTCATACCACCCCGGCAAAAACAGTGGTCAAGTCCAATGAAAATACGTGAAAATACTTAAGCAATGCTTACTCACCCATGATTTAAATATGCACTTTCCACTAGGGCACCGGAACATATACGGCGCGCATGTGGAATGCTTGCATTTCTCGTCCTTCTCATCCTCACCGCCGAGGCAATCCCTCTCTCCGTCGCACACCCAAGAGTTGGGGATGCAGTGGCGGGAGCTGTCGTTGTTGCACGCGAAACTGTCCGCGGAGCAGCTGGGAAAGTCGCCCCCGATCGGTTTCATCGTGGGCATCTAGTGACAAACGTAAAGAATATCATCACATATCACACCAGTTCATTTTAGGTCCCCACTGCTGGGGCACGATCCTTCCCTATGGATGGATAGGGAGGACGGGCCATAAACCACCAGTGCTGATTGGTGGTTGTTAACGACTGCTAATGCAGCCGAGACCAACGGCTTTACGTGCCTTCCGAAGCGCCACCGAACTCCTCGTAAAGAATAGTCCTTTCAATTTCATCCATCCATTTGGTCATTCATCCAATCGTGATCGTGATTCAATGATGACAATGGCGTTAGAGTAATAAAGGTCATAAGTTATATTTTCTTGCTATGCCAATATGGCCTTTACAGCGTAACCAGGAGCTGTAATTATGCTGGACGAATATCCGTCATCTGTGTTAGTCATAAATAAACAACTCACAGAGCAGTTTCGCTCGTCGGAGCCGTCCTTGCAGTCGTTGTCGCCGTCGCACACCCATCGTATCTCGATACAGTGGCCGTTGGCACATTGGAACTGGTTCTCGGAACAGTTGTGACTCTCGCAATCTAGGGAAAAAATTTATGGCATAATAAAACACTTATAAACTTCATATTAGGTTCACTTAGTGCATTTATCTTTTATTATTATTTATTTATCTGCAAGTGGGCGTTAATGGCAATGCAAAGAGGCTATCAGAAATACACTCACGCTATATCTGTTTCCCCAGACAGTAAGGCAAAGATCCATCTTTTTTCTGTTATGATTATTATGATAAATAAGATAAGATATTTTATTGTACACCAAAAATAAAACATTTCACAAAAAAAAATATGATTGTGATTATTATGATTATTTTTGTCCATATTACTTCCACGCATATTACTTTACATAGGTAAGTACACATATTAAATTTTTTCCATATTCAAACATCATGCGAAGGGGTAAAACGCTTTTTTAAATTTAAAAAACATTTTTTTTTTAAATGGCTTAACATTTTTAAAGGAAGAAAAACTGTTAATATTTACTTAGGACATAGCTTTTCGTCATTAGCTATAGCCAACACTCGTCCCATTGTTGGGCACAGTCGTTCCTACTTGAACTAGTAACCACAACGAGCACACAACGATATCTATACTACCATAGTAAGGTAATAAAGCTGACGAGTTTGTTTTTTTGAAAGCGCTAATCTCTAGAACTACCAGTCGGACTTGAAAAATTCTTTTTGCATATTTAGATAGCCCAATTTTTGTGAAACGCTTTAAGCTATTTAACATCACGCTATTATTATTATTATACTCTATATTTATTTTCTTTCTTAAAACTAGATTTTTACAATAATTTAATATAAAAACAATAAAACATTATAAAAACCTAATCCTAGAGTACCGCCAGCAGCGAGGCAGGGCCCAAGCTACCGGTGGTCAGAGCTGCAGAGTGAGGAACCTCCTGACAATACGTGCCGTATCAAGGAGTACTGCCTTTTGCATCTGACCCTTGACCCAACCTTTCAGCGAGAGCCTCTTGCCGAAACGACTATCGGTACAATAATGGTTGAATCCACATCCCACATGGCGGTAACCTCGTAAGCCAAGTCAAGGTACTTACTGAGCCTGTCCTTCTCGGCTTTCACGAGGTTCTCATCATGAGGTATGGTGATATCAACCAGTATTGCCCGGCGCTGGGATCGGTCGACCACCACGATATCAGGCTTATTGGCGACAATAGTCCTGTCCGTAATGATAGAGCGATCCCAGTAGAGCGTTGAATGACCATTTTCGAGTACTGGCGCAGGTGCGTACATATGTACGGTACCTCCGATTCAACAAGGCCATATCCAAGAGCAAGTTGCTGGTGAATTATTCTGGCTACTTGGTTGTGTATGTGCAAATACTCTCCGTTAGCAAGATGAGAACAACCAGAAATAATATGTCGGAGTGATTCTCCTGGACGGCGGCATTCCCGACAGATGTCGACCGAACGTACCGTCCCTCATAATATATTTCCGGTAGTTATTCGTCTTGATAACTTCATCTTCAATGGCACAGACAAAACCTTCAGTTTCCCCAAAGAGGTCACCGAAACGCAGCCAGTTCACCGAGGCAGTCAAATCTACATCAGACCCAGTTAGAGCCCGATAGTAGTTATTATTATTATTATACTCTATATTTATTTTCTTTCTTAAAACTAGATTTTTACAATATTTTAATATAAAAACAATAAAACCTAATCCTAGAGTACCGCCAGCAGCGAGGCAGGGCTCAAGCTACCGGTGGTCAGGGCTGCAGAGTGAGGAACCTCCTGACAATACGTGCCGTGTCAAGGAGTACTGCCTTTTGCATCTGACCCTTGACCCAACCTTTCAGCGAGAGCCTATCTAGGTCTCGATCAACAGATCGAGGCTCTTTATTATTATTATTCAACATCATCATCATCATCATCTCAGCCAAAAGACGTCCACTGCTGGACAAAGGCCTCCCCCAAGGAGGAATTAATTAATCATTAATTTTAGATAATTACAATCCATTTCATATTAATACAATGTGTTAGTAGTTTTAAAAAGTCAGAAAAACTGCTAAGAAAAATCTATAACTAGAAAATGCTCACCCCTCTCATCGCTCATATCCGCGCAGTCGATGTCACCATCACACTTCCAATGAGGCAGGTAGCAGCGAGTGTCGTCGCAAGGTATCATGGGCGGAGTGCATAAACACCCAACTTCGTCGGAGTGGTCTCCGCAATCGTTGTTACCGTCGCAACGCCAAGTTGCTGTGACGCAAAGGCCGTTCTTGCAAGTAAACTGATCCTGGAGAATAACTAGTTTGTTAAATTTGCGTAATCAAAGTAAAATGTTTAAGAAAAAACGCGTTATAATGGGTTCCGTAAATGTCGTACTGCAGTGCCCGATTCTCGTAATAAAAACCGTAACGATATCGCAGCGGCTAAGTCGTTGAAACCGTTTTTGTAAATACATCCGTCAATCGAGCCGATCATAAAGTCGTTCGATGTTCCAACCAACCGTATTCAGATCTACCGTATACGGTTGGTTGAAACTTCGTTCGAACGAATTTAACATCGAATGGTAGTATGAAAACCGGTTTCAACAATAAAGTCGTTACGATATCGTTACTGTTTTTGTTATGAGAATCGGGGGGCTGGGCATAGACCTTCTTATGTAAATAATAGTATAATTATGGGGAGATCCGGCCTTGACCTACCTCGCTGGCCCACCGCGGGTTCTATCTTTTATGAGATATTTTTTTAAATTCCGCAATGGGGACCAATTTCATCTCATCTGATGATACAAGCTATATTACAACTTACCGGCGCACACGTGAGTCCAGGTTTCTTCGCACAAGTCATATTGGGTGCGGGCTTCTCCCCGTCCGGGCACAAACATTTGCCATTGGCCATCGTAAAGCCGTCGGGACACAGACAGCTAGCGCCACCTCCCGGCGTTCCGAGACACAGAGCGTCACACGGAGGATTCTTGTTGGAGCAGCCGTTAGTACCTTGCTGCACAAAATGGGCAAACACTTTCAGATCCATTAAACCAGTAAACGAGGCGTTGATCGTCAATATATCCATTCCAGTATTTTTGTCAGCTACAAAAATAGATTTTATCTTCCAATCGTCCCAGTACATCTTGTCCTTTAGCACTGCCACAGCAAATGGGTGAGTGACTGACTCATCGTTCCACAAGATTCTCCTGAAGACGTGACCGTTCAAATCTGCACTAGCTATGTAGTCTTCCTTAGCATCGACCCAGTAAATCCTCTCCGACATCTGATCTATTGTGATACCATTCGGCCATTGCACTATAGGTTTACCGAAGAGTTTTTTGACATCACCACCATCGAGGTTCGAGCGACAAATTGCGGGATTGATGTTGTCCCAATCAGTCCAAAAGAGATAACCAGCTTTTGGATGGACAGCTATTCCACGGGGTTTGCGTAGTACTTTCGAGTCTAAAATCGTTCGTCTCATTCTACCAGCGTTAGTTAAATCGATCCTGACAGCTTCGATCTTCTTCCTCATACCATCAACGAAGAACAATACATTGGAGATCCAATCTAACGCCATGCCTTCAATGCTAGCCAAATCAGTGTCTACCACAACCTCTTGGGTGGTCCCGTTGTTGTAACATTGGCGACTTATTTGGTCTAACTCTATATCGGCCCAGTAAATGCAGTTGTTCTTCATATCGAATTCGATAGCCACGATATTCTTCTGATTGGTAACTGGTATTATGGTGCTGTTGTTTGACAGATCAATGCGAGCTATTTTGTCCCTTAGAGCAATCAGTAAGAATTCAGTAGGCTCCTCTATCGGACAAGGTATGGTGTCAGGCAGATACGCTAAGTAGGACGAGCTGTAGCAGATGTCTCCATCAATCTTTCGGTAGCCTTTTGTACGTTTGTAGTACTTGCCTGGTCGACAATCTGGAGGAAGGGCGTAAGGATCGTGGCTGGAGCTTTTGTTTCGGACGCATTCGCTGCCCTGGCGCATAAAGCCAAAGTCACACTCGAAGTCACGCCTACTACATTCACAAATTTCTTTCTTTATCGGTCTATCGTAATCAATGCCATTGTAGCAGTTCGTATGAGCGAATCTCCTTTGATACGTCTCCCTTACGCCTAGTACGCAAGAAACAGAAGAGTTCAGGGCTGATGGTGACCAGAATTTATAATCTTCTGAGGTACAATTGCGCGCAAACGTGTTTCGCAGATCGATTGTTATAATTATCCATTGATGCTGATCATTCGCCGAGCCAAACATAGTAAACGTAGTAGTGTTCTCGCCGGGCTCGGTCATTAGCCCGTAAATACGAAGGTCATCGCCGTTGAACCTGGAAATGAGAACGATTGCTTGTATTAATGCCATTTAATTGAATTGTGATAAATAATTGTTTAGTTCGGTGACTCACTGATAAGAGCTCCACTCAATGCCTTCATTGGTTGAATATAGAATTCTCCTTGTTTCGCCGCGCGACTTGAAGTATTTGACAGCCACTAGAACACCTCCGTGGTCTCCATAATTGAAAAAATAGTAATCTTTGAGGATCCTCTTCCAGGTGAGGCCGGCGTCGCGACTCAAATAGACACCTGGAATGCCTTTCAGAGACTTTCCCATCACTCCTGTTGCCATAATGATGCCTGGAGCTGACTTGGAACTCATGATACTAGCTGACCTACAAAAGGAAATGATCATGAGATACTGTCATTTTTTATTATCATCAGTTTGACAAAATATTGGGGACACAAATGTAATCAATAGTCGTGTCTAAATAATTTCAGAATTATTAAGTTATTAACTAAACAACGACAAGAGGAAAATACTACGATAATATGTTCAGAATTCCTGTAACTAATTGCGGTTACAAATTGCCGTATAGTAATAAGGTAACAATAATGAAGCAGGTCCGTTCCAATGATAATAATACAAACATTCATATACGATTCTACAGTATAGTTATTATTTTATATAAGAAAAAAAAATTCTAAAATAACCAAGAAATGGAAATGAAATAGGTACAATAAAAAAATCACAAAATAATGTTGGTGGTTATTGTTTGTGCGTTTGTGCGTCCCCATCACTTAATTTCATTTTCGTAGAGAAAATAAGCCATTTGAATATAATCAAATTTCGAATATTAACAACAAAAAACATTGTTAGCAAAACAAAATTGATGTTAGCAAAACAAAATTGAGCATGTTAAATTGAAATAACCATAACCACATATTTATTTTGCAATTAAACAAAATTTTAATAAGTTATTTAAATCTATTATATTATGTGGATCTTGCATGCAAGCTTATGATGTCAAATAGAAAATGAAAAACAAAAGGTTACATGCATTGACTATCGAAACCAAAACCGAAGCCCCGTATTAATAAACAAAGTGTAAGCTTGGAGTAGTTACTCCGTGTTTTGTTCCCGACATGCGAACTTCATTTCATATTGGAGTAAAAAAGACAAAATACGGAGTAAGTACTCCAAGCTCACACTTTGTTTATTAATAAGCCCCTAAGTGTATAATGATTGTTCCTTCACGATTTAATTGCCTCATTTATATTATATTTTATGAGTGGATAAAATGAAACACATAATGCATTAAAAGCATATTATTGCAAACTACATAGACACTCCGCAGGCGTTCAGGAATTTTACCTTAACCCATCGGCGAAAACGTTTCCTGGCGGGCTGTAAGTAACGCACAACTTACTGTGAGTACTGACATACATTTATTAAGGCTCATTATGCTACGGCAATGCTATTTTTTACGTATGATTAGGCAAATATCTTCGCTCAACATAATGCTAAGAACAAGCGGAGTCCAGATGCGAAGACAACTAGTGGAACGGGATTGTGCATCACTTGCTGTCATAAATTGAAAACATATAACATTACTGAGCATATTAGAATTATAATAGACAATTTAAACTAATAATAACAAATTTAAACTAACAACGTGGTGACGCGGCCGGTATCATGGGTGGCCCGTGGTGGTCTTTTAGATTTAAGATTGAGATATTTAATTTAATTATTTGATTGAAATTTCGGTTAACAATACATTAATTAAATAACAATAAATATCATGTGTCTAAATTATAGAAACCATTTAAACTAATTGATAACATTAAAGTCAATGGATGTATACTAGCTATATGGATTCGTGCACATTCTGCCCTTAGATTACATCCAAGGGTCGCACTACAGATTAAGTGACAGCCCACACTAGGGAGGCCAAAATCGGTAAATAAGGCTAAGGCTGCGTTCGTAACAAGTTTACTGGATAGTTAGTTCTTGTTTTCATTCATACAAAACAAGAACAGAACACAATTCAAATAAGAACCGGAATCCGTATCACTACTGATGTATATTTGTGAAGTCTATGAAATATATAGTAGTACTATTTATCTTAATTGAGTGCTAAATTTTAATGTTTACAATATTCCATTAATAGTTTTTTATTTGAAATGAGTTCACTGCATTTTTATTGCTTCAGTCGATAACTAAAATCACATAAATCAAAGCGACTAAACAACGATAGCAGCGTTTCAAAGTCAAGTTCAGGTTCACGCTATATAGATTATAAACATGCAGAGATACAGAGCGAACCTTTTATTCTGTACATGCCTCAACGGGAAACCCATACTCCTCAAGGGTTCAGCCTTCATCTGACCTGATGTTATTAAGTAACGATAAGGCAAGCCCGCTATGGTGGAAGCACGCTTTACCCGGGATCCTCAAGTGCTGAGGTTATATGTTATCGCTAACAGTCAATACACTACAATTGCCACCTGCCGCTAGTTGATTAAGGGGTTACCAGTGTAAAAAATACGGTTTATTAGATATTTTTACGGGAGACAATTAAAACCAATGTTTAATGAAGATTTTCTATTTTTTTAATATATATTTACTGTTAGAAGAAACAGCTTTTAAAAGCTCTTCATTTTGAGAAGCAAATATATAAAAATCTTTGCAAGATAACTTAAAATCATATTTGACTTGTAACTCCGCCTTGACAGTCTCAATATTGAGTCGGTTTCGGCTATCTGTCCATGCATTGCCGCACAAGGAAAATATTCTTTCTACTGGAGCCCGCTTGGCTAATTAGACGCGGTTCATCCGCGCGCGCCAAACAAACGACGAATTCAAAAACCACGCTCGCGCGGCACGCACGCGCCACCCAGCCGAAACGTTAGCGTATGGTGTCGCTAGCCGGCTCCGGTTGAGTTTGTAAAAAATACGGGAGCTTTGTTTACCCCGTATTTTATTTTCGAAATTACGGGTTTTCGTAATATCCTGAAAAACGGGGTAACCCGTAAAATACGGGGCATCTGGCAACCCTACTACAACAACACTACTAACAATGTTGCTATGGCGAAAAACTTAGATAAAATACTGGTAGATGTACCTTCACTGGGAATACTAGCTCTTTGGGTCTAAGACCAGTGGCCAACTATACTACAAAGGCGGTAAACATAACAGACTATCAAACACCGCAGCGGATACGACAACACTACCCGGTCAGTCAGCTCGGAGCAGTCTCAACAAGTAAGCGTTTGTGCTCCACAATACTTATTCATAGGTTGCAAGAGACGCGATAACACAGAGTATATACTCGTTAATATTTAAAACGAACAACAGCGAATCGTGTGACACTCTGTATATAATCAAACCTAAACGTGAATATACCATAATCAAACGTATTTGAATATAATTATTAAAATGTGCAATCACTGAATCTATTTTTTAACCTCCAACTAACCAGCACAACACAATGTACAATTAAAATCTCTCTTTTACAATTAAAATTCATGTTTTAAATAAAATCGTATTATGAATATGTGTGTGACCGTGGCTAAGTAATCGTTCTTTCTTTATAGAAAACAATTGAATATTTTTACCAATGTAATTGTTTTTGGTAATTGTTAAATATCAACCTATTAAATTGAATACGCAACAAAATTTTGTAGATTACTAATGGAAGAGCCATCTAAAGTAATTATTAATTGTAAAAACTCGGAAAAATTGCGTCTTTAATACGTGTAAATAAGTTACATATCAAAACGCAGGGTTCAAACTATTTTTATCAGCTCTTGACGCAAAGAAATGATTATTGTTAGATGAACAATTAACCTATTTAATGTAATATAAATTACGTGACCAACGTAACACCGAAATGTGTATTTAAAAGTCGCCCAAAGTGTATGAACAATTCATTGTTATGCATTTGTATAACAACTAACCAACTGGTAATAAAGTAGATATAATGGATCTCACAATCAGCATATTAAAAACTAAAACACTAACGTCCCTTGTTCTAATCTAAAACACGGGCCTATAGTTTAAACTGGGTCACTTTGCTCCTATCAGCCTTTATTTTAAAAAAGAAACTGCATCATATTGCCCATATAGGGCGAATTATATTTGCCATTCGATCACATTTACATATATGAGAATTTGTAATAAGCTTTTGCACAACTTTAGATTAGGTGTAACTCGAACTCTAGTCAACGTTTCGGAATAACACGTGAAAACTTCCATCCATTCATCTGTTTATTTCTCTCAAAGTAAGTAATAATTTTATATTAGCACTAGCATTTTACCTGCGGACTTCGTTCCCGTGGATTTGAGAATTTAAAAAGAAATCTTTTTTTATCAAAATAAAATATAGCTTATTTATTACCCACAAGGTATACAATGTTATTTTTAGTTTATACGAAACCTGAAAACTGTTTGCTCAGAATCAGTAATAGAATCGATTTCAATATTTTTTAGCTTTTTTTTTTTTTTTTTAGCTTATTATAAAGTGTCTGATTACATTGAAGACAAAACAGCATGGGTTTAAAATGCTCCAATCTATTTCTAATCCAATATATTGTTAAGGTTTTTTAAACTTGTATAACTTGGTAACGTAACGGCATATAATTTTGTAAATGTCGTTACATAATGAATTAAAGCTGTGGAGTTTCTTGCGCCCATTCTTCTCCACAGCTAAAAAATAGACGTCCTGAATGGGTAGTAGGTAAAAAAATTATGGACGATTCAAAAGCACTTTTCTAAAGTTTATTTGAATAAAGAATATTTGACTTTGACTTTGACTTTATACCATGTTACATTTTGACCAAATAATATTTACAAAATCTCAATTATAGTATACCCTACTAAAAACACACAACGGGACAGCACAAAAAGCTTGTGACTTCGTGAGTTTTCAAGATATTATTTTAATTTTTTTTTGTACTGAGTCTTTAAATGAAAATATTTGACCCGTGTTTTGGTTTTTGTATAAACTAAAAATAAAGTTATAGCATAGAAAGAAATTTTGGAATCGGAACAGAAGTTCCAGAGATTGACATACATACAAACAAACAAACTAAGTCACAAACGTTACCTCTTTATTAATAGTTTAGATTGTTATACGGCACTTTATTTTATTATACGAGTACATGCAACAGAACCGCAAAATATTACAACAGAAAACAAATGAAGCATAATCCATCTCATCTTAGCGGCACGACAGTTACAGCTCTTAGAGTCGACCTTGTTACGTTGTATTGAGTTTTAATCTGACGAGCTAACTCGCACTTATCATCTGCATACTATGTAGGGTTACGTAAAATGCTTATAAGTGGACTTTCAAGTCAAAATACGGAATTATACGAGACAATAAGGGATTTTGGTAAGCGCAAGCGCCTTACAGCATTTAAATGCTTTACACAAATACTTAAAAACTACGTAAGCGCATTTCGCCAGAGGGGTTATTAATTTGGACGGCTACATTGTGTAATAGAAATGAAGCTCACCTTGTGACCGGATATAGTTGGCTGAACTTCTGACACAGGTGCAGACTACAAGAGCTGTTGACATAACAGCTAAGACGATTTCCTGTCAACAACAAATTATAGACTTTATTTCAAGGAACTTGAAGATATTGTTTCTACAACCATGCATATGAATTGTTTAACCCTGGAACTATTTGAACCATAGTCGACTATACAAGTATTACTGTTAAGGCGACGCACCGCTAAACAATTAATCTAATACGGAGCGTTTGCGCCCCGTACCATAAGAAAAACTGTTTTTTTTCCTTCAAATCAAAATTACAAACTATTTTAATAAAATGAACTAGCATAATGAAATGTGTGTTAAGACTAATCTACTAAGAAAATTTAGATGCTTAAATCGGTCTGGTTTGCCTGTAAAATGCAAATCTATGTTTTAAAAGAGGTTACTTTGATGTTTTTTTTTCTCTGTTATAAGTTGACAAATCGTGTTTCTGCAACTAGCAAAATGAAGTCAATTAAATGAAAAATCATGTCATCAAATATCACTTTCATATGTTTTGTAATTGTTGGGAAAAATCAAGATACCGCCACGTAAATTTCCAATGCGTCGCCTTAAACTATGTACACACGGCTGCACATCACACTACCACCAGCTGTAAATGTTTCTCAATAGACTTTGAACTTTATATCTAAGGTATATGGTTGAACATTCATTAAAGAAATTTGACAGTTATGGATACGTTGATTTGCAGGCGTCTGTACACCATAACAGAAAACATAATTCATTAATATGGACACATCTAATCGATATCCGAGTTGAGTCATACACTTAAAAACCGCCTCAAAAACCCAACCATTAGGTTCACCCCCTCTGCTTTGATGGTCTGAGATAATCAGTCATCTAAACTGAGATAGGATTGGATGACCATACCGTTCCCCAACTGTAGTTGGGGAACGGTATGGTCATCCAATCTGTTGTTGCAGTAGCAAGGAAATAAATAGTGAGTGGGAATTACCTCACTTATCAGTAATAATTTATTTATTATTTATTGAAATAGGTACACTCGCAGAACACACATTAAACATTATGAATATGATACAATCAATATTTGTTAAATTCTGATATGAGCTAATAATAATAATAACTTATGTAATATTTAACATTATTCAAGTAACATTGGATTATATAAGTCATATATTGCCTTGCACCTATTGCTATTGTTACGGTATACAATAGCCGATAAATATGATAGAATACTTGTTGTATAAAAACCCCAGCACTATTTCGACTCAATTATTTTTCTATCATAATAATATTATGTCTGGTTGGCTGGGCAGTTGTTTTTACCGCAGCCTATGAACGCCAACAAGCGTTACATGTAACACTAAGGGTATCACGAGCTCGTTGCCGACTCTATAGCTTCAGTTCTTTCGTATGCCTCTATGCCCTTTAAACGGGAACACAAAAGTTGCTTGGCGGCAGAAAAAATAAGGGGTCACCATCCAGTCAGATTCTTGTTAGAATTCTACCAACAGGCACGTAACTCTCTTCAAGTTACAATGGACGATATTTATTTATATTCACACATTTATACACATTCAGGCGCACTATTTGCGTGTTTGTTTCGCAAAAAAATATGAGCAGCGCTAAAATAAACGGGTGCATACGCCGGGTTGCATTTGGAGCGGGTCTCCGCTCGAGTTTTAGCGAATGCTTTAAGGGTCATTTAAAACCGAAGCGTGAATCGGTCAGCGGTCGGCGGCGCAGCGCTCGGTAGTTGACCCTCAAACCATTTTAATCTTTATCTTTATAAAGTAACGCTTAGTTTCCCTTGACAGCAGACGCCCGCAATCGCCTTGATGGTCCGCTTGTCAGCACGCGGCGCATCCAACCCGACTCCTTCCAGTGAAACTATGCGCTTAGGGATGAAGCTTAAAATGTTTTGTCAGTAAAACTGCCGGCCGCTAACCGCCTCCGCCCGCTACACTTGGAGTGAATTTACCCTAAGATATAAGTCCATAGCTCACCGTTTTCATCTTCAGTGGGCGGGTTAATAGGTGACCAAGTGACTCCGTGGTCAAACGTGATCACTGATACGAGGTGCTCCGGCCCAATGTTCGCTACAAGGGAAGTAGAGTTGACGCGCGAAGCTATGTACACTCCCTTCAGTCCTTCCACGCGGTAAAGATCGGTGAAGGGGTCTTCTGTAACATCCCTGAAAAAAAATATTATAATTATTTTAAGGAAACAACGAATTTCAGGTCTTGCGACATCTCTTAAATGTTGATTAATAAATAGGGAACCATCATCTTGGTCTCCACTGTTATTCACAGTCTGAGTAGACTTTGTTCTGTCTCTGTCACCAAAAGAGCGAGACAAAGCTTGTTACGCGTAAAAACAATCGGAAACTTTTGAGAATCAGTCTGGTATGTATCGTACCAGCTGCCAGCCACAGACTTAACGATAAATTACCGGAAACCCAGATTAGTAGCCGGTATAATATAGGTTAAGCGGACATACACGAACTTGACAGTATCGGAACTATTATTTAATCAGTAATATCGGTAATAGGTTTCGGATTTTACTGCTTGTATATTTTTGAATTCATAGAAGAGAAATAAAACTATGAAAAAGTAATTTAAAAGTTTTTGATTTCGGCAGTAATTTATTGTGACTCCCATAAAAGTACCTACGCAACGTACGTACCTATTTTTTTCTAGTCAAATAACTTAAAAATTTGAGGCCCGCCATATATTTTCTCATTTCACTAAAATGAGAAACAAAAGAATTTCACGAAGCAAAAGTTGGCCCAACAATCGCATACAGATACGTTGTTACCGAGAAAGGACATCAGGCAAATTTCTTTGACAATAGACCCAAGAATGTATAGCATTTTTGTTTGTACAACAATGTAGGTATGTAAATAGTGGATCGTGGAAACTATTCAGAGTTTATCAAAGATTTTTATTAGAAGAGTTATTCACGTTTGAAATATTTTTCTTTGGTAACACTGACACTAGTATAGCAACACTAGTAATTCAAACCAGACGTTTCGTTAAGTGCTGAACGAACACCAGTGTTCTCGAAAAAATGGAGTAAAAGTGGGCATACCAATTCAAATTAAAATTATTTATTATGCTTTCTTGTTGATCACAAAGATCTAAATAAAAAACATGATACTGATGGACAGTGCGGAATTCTGTTCCGTTCTTTAATCATGTGGTTGTAACCAAACGCTTCAGTTGACAGTGATTGACATTGTCAGCTGGCTGACAGTTCCTCAGAACTATAGAAATCCAGCCAACTTCTGTTAATGTCATAGTCATCTGATGTAATGCGCCTTGTTCTCACTCTGAAGTTTCCATAATTCAGAGTGTTCTTACGACAAAAAAATTGTGATGGCGGCCACAAAAATGTCAGTTTCATAGTCGTAGTTTTGTTTTCTAATTAATTAATTTCAGCTAATTAAAGGAGTTTTAAATAAAGGTGATACTGATTTAGGTATATAATTACACATAGTGCTTAAAGATAATAGAAATAAGTTTATACATTTTCGGGTCAAATGTGCCTGATGTCCTTTAGTAACAAAACAAAATACTCACTCTAGAAAACTATCCTTCCAGTTGCCATCGGGGAAGTAGCACAATATCTGCTCCAGACTTAACACGAAGTTGTATTGCGAGAAGTTGTTGTTGATCTCCGACACGAATAAATTGGCCAACGTATCTGTGTGCATGACAGAGACAAATATACGTTTGTCGGTCACGTCCGCGATGTGGAACTTCCTTAAGTCGAGCTCGGTTTGGAACTCGGCTTTGAAGAATGGTCCTCTTTGGTGCGAGATGTAAAGGTGGAGAGTGTTTCTCTGTAATCAAAAGTACTTTTTAATATTTAACGTTCAAGTTGCAAGTCGTTTGGGTTAAACAACTGGTTTCAGACGCAAATGAATTGGGTACGATACCCAATATGGGTTACATAAATTTATGATCGGCTTAGTAAGGTTGGTTCTAAGTCCACCAGGCTTGCTCCTACCATCTTATCTGTCGGGTGAAATGAGTTTCCTTCCACCTTCGAACCTTATCGTCTCTCACTATCAGGTGGGAGAAACGGATTTCAATTTAAGGCAAAGTCAGAGTCAAACTAATAAAACACAGACATTTATTCAATATTAGCTTTCATGGGCAATTATTGACGTCCAATCTATTAAATCAAATAATAATAATATTATCTAAATGTGGGTTCGATTCCGATTCGAGCTTCCTGAGCACAGAAATAGATTTTTTAAGTAAAATTTTATCTTGTTATAATATACTAAAATTTTGTTTAAACTAAACCACTGAATCTACCACCAGCTCGGATTTTGGTTGAACCTTCGACCAAGAAGAGCTGGCAAGAAACTCAGGAAGCTCAACAAGGGCATCTCTCCATTAAAAATTTTTGGTTTTTTAAAATATTATGTTAGTATTATATCGTACTAGCGGCCGCTCGCGGTTTCACCCGCGTGGTTTCCGTTCCCGTGGGAATATCTGGATAAAAAGTATCCTATGTGTTAATCCAGGTTACAAACTATCTGTATGCCGAATTTCATCCAAATCCATCCATCCGTTGCAGCGTGAAGAAGCAACAAATATACGAACATACACACAAACTTTCGCATTTATAATATTAGTAGGATCGCCACGTACATTTGCATGTAATATAAACTAATTAAAATTAATAATCAAATTTGGAAATAATGAACAATTTACAAGATATAGGATAAACGGGAAATATTTTGGGTTTAACCAATCCCAAATTGGTGAATGTGTTTTATTGCTACACAACAAAAAAAGGGCTATCGTATTGTAATGTCGCTACGATAATAATAATATGTATATCACATAATTATTTACGTTTCAGCTGCGTAGCTATATACATCAAGATAATGATAAGATAAATTTTGTCACAAAAACAACAAAGAATTTGTTTAACGTCAATGTTTTTATTATTGTTTCTCTAAAAGTGTTTCTAGAATATTTTCAATGAAATATCTATGAGATCATTCCGGCTGATCGGTCAATGATGGAAGCTTAGCAACTTTCGGCGGCGGTAGCCAGATGGGTGACCAAACTTAATACGTTTCGATTATGGAAAGTACGTTAACTGTTAGCATCGGTTGTTAGCAGTCTGTTACATCCACAACAAACCTTTTTTTCTTTTTTTTTTTGACCCAAGTCAATGCTACGCATAAGTAGAAGCCTGGGCCCAGAAGGGAACTATAGAGCCTACAAACTTGAAATTTGGCAAATACTCTGAGATTTTTTGTTAATCCCTTGGGGTATAGTTAATTACTAGTAAGTAATTTTATGCCAATATTATCTCTGCATCACCCTATGGTTGACTGGTAGAGTATACCTCAGGCATTACGTCCGCTATGTAATTATGTTGCAAAATAAATAAAATATTTTTTACTAGTTAAATTATTCTGCCAGAAATTCAGTCACTGCCGACAGTTCGCTCTGGCTGACAATATCTAGTCTCCTACAATGTCCAATATGCTAAAGAGTCCAGTGTCCTACTACGTCCAGTTTCACAATGCCCAGTGTCCTAAAACGTCCAGTGTCAAAAGGTCCACTTACTAAAAAGTCTAGTTTTATTACGCATTGTGTTATTTATTGAATGTTCACATGCCATAAAAACTGTTGTAAAATTAATATATTTCCATTCCTTACAAGCTGAATGTCGTTAGATATCTATTCAACTACTTATACAAATAAAGTTGTTTTTAATTTTGTATCAGTAAACGGCATGCAGTAAGCGACACAATACATGAGTCATTGACGCCTGTCGGACAGAATTTCAGTCAGCCTACGAGTACGTACAAATACAAATGAGTCATAGTGAACTTCATCGTTTACATTGTAATCCATTTAAAAACTCAATCTGTTGCCTTGTTATAGCTAGATTCGCTATACGCTATTCTTATTTTAACCAAAGAAGTTATTTTACAAAATAAAACATTTCTTTCATCTATAGCCTTTAGTGTATTAAGTATGTTAATATTATGTATATACAATTAAATACACATGTATTAGAAATTGAGACCTTGAAAGAGTTTCATATCACATTCATATTGTTTGTACTTGAATGTACAATAAATAGCAGCAAAAAAAACAAAGTTGGTATAGATAGACAATAGAGCCGGGTTGTCGGGAAAAGATAGTGAATTAGTGACCACAGACAACTTTTGTTTTAGAGTTTGGTGATTGCCACTGGGCATTTTCAGCTTCACCGGGCTTTTTGGGGGCGGCGAAAAACTTAAAGGGTTAAAAAAATAGGTTTAATGTTTTAAAGCAGTGATTCTTAAACGGTGGTCCTGGAGGCATTCCAAGTAGTCCGCGAAGCCATCGTAACCGTGATAAACAAGTGACTTGGCGACCTTGACGTGCGTGATGTAAAACAACTGCGTGGTCCCTGGCAAGACAGATATTTGGTGAAATGGTCCCTCACGGCTAAAAGGTTAAGAACCACTGTTTTAAAGAATTGGTACGTAACAATATTTAATTATGGAATTTTATATTGTTGTTGTCAACATACCTATTGAATTAACATTAATTATGTTAATTGTCCAGAATGTGAATCATACATAGGGTTGCCAATTATACTTTGAAATAACGTATCCTACGTTATTTTCCATCCCCATACTTTTTTTTTTTCAATAAAAATAAAGTATGGAAAATAATTTATTTCCGACTAATGTGTGCGTTTGAACGGAATATTCCTGTTGACTTAATTTCTGAACTACTGAATGATACTCAGCCTCTGGTGAGGTGGAACGAAACGCAACGCTAATTTCTAAACGAAAAACAATATAAAAATATTAGATATTGCCAAGAGTACAAAGAAATATGTTTTTAAACATTTAAATAAATAAATTTGGAAAATACTTTATTTTTTCTTCAAATCCTTTTATAGATTTACTTTAATTTCCTGGAAAATAGTTGGCAACCCTAATCATACATCACGCCTGGCCTTGATACGGTATACCTAGGTAACTAGCCACTAGCCACTGGTACTGTCGCTATTGATTCCTCCAATGTAAATATTTTTAGTAAATTGAATCACATAAGTTCAAAGGTTCTTATATTAATAATGGCATGCATTAATTCTCAAACGAACAGTCATTATAAATGTTACCAGGCGTTTTAGTGAATATTGTTAAAGCAAACAATATTCAATTCAGTCGATTACTGAAACATAATAATTCTGAATATTGTTGTTGTTAAGTTGTCTTCATGAATACTACTTTAGCTTCATTTGTTCTTTCTTATTTCGCTTTGCTATGACAAATGTATTGTAGGTCTAAATGTGAGTTTATGTAGGTACACCTTTTTTCAGTTTGTTGTTCTAGTTTTGTTAATATACCATTTGTCTCTCTATATAAAAGTTGCTTCAAAAAATACACATTACTCTAGTATGTTTAAATAGTTTGCACTTCCAATTTTACAGAGAGCTAACTCTCTCCACCAGACTGTCTGAAAGAAATCGCTTTAAAGCGACAAGTCTGCCAAATTGTAACTTGTTTATTACCTATCATTATTTTATTTTATGTTTAATATATCTACCTATCATCTTTCTATCTTAGTAATGATTGGTGTCTGTCTATGCTAATACAGCAAGTAAATGCATAGATTAGAAAATATTAATCATCAATATCGGTTAATTCTATGATTACTAAATTAAAACATTGTCTGACAAGTGTCACGTCTTATGATAAGTAGCATTTTTTAAATGAATACATAATGATCTTGTTCCTCAATTCGGCGTATTAAGTTACTCAGCTGCGGAGGTCGATAAACTTCTGGTTTTAGAGAAAACAGTAACATACATTCAGAAACAATCCGTAAACGTAATGTATCTACTTACCTATCATAACTAAAAACGTTATCTTGTGCACTGTGTTTTCATAACAACCCTGCATGGGCAATCAAATAACCCACGCATTGCATTTAATATTGTTATTTGTTTACTAGCTTCCGGGCGCCCGACGTTTTAAGGCCCCATTCACGGGCACTTCCTTCGCGGCTGTTTGGAAATCCATCGCTCGGAGCGATGCCACGCAATCCACGTAGTTATATGACCCTTATTCACGGGCACTCCTTTGCACCACTCCATCACTCCAAATTAATGGATTTTGGAATATTTGAAAATCCAATTCTCGGATTTCCAAATTTGACCTATGATTTTTGGAGGGATGAAGTGGAGTGCCCTTGTCTACGGGCCAATGTGATTAAATTTGAAGTGATGTAGTAGAGTGCCCGTGAACAGGGGCGGTTAAATGATCAAATTCAGCCTGTCACATTATAGCTTGCCCCCGGAAGCGTATTTCATCATCATCATCATCATCATCTCAGCCAAAAGACGTCCACTGCTGGACGTATTAAGAAGGAAGCGTATTTGACTGGGATATAAAGTACCCTCGGGCCGGGTAGTACCGTATATCTGGTACAAAAAACCACGTCGATCCGATGAACCCTTTCTGACGTGAAGGAAGGATTTACTTACAGAAAATTCAGGTTGTCTTTTAAATTTAAAGACTTTCTAGGTTTTTTATTTACAAAAGTCATCCAAACTATTTTCATAAATATATTATGTAGGTATCAATTATTGATAATAGCTATGTTCTCAAGAGTGTGTCGTGGCATATTTATAAAATGGTCACAGCACACACTAAAATAGTAAAATCTACCTAACATAGTAAATAAAAAGTCAACGGTTAACAGAAAAGTCTTTAGATTAAAAAAACAGACTCCAAAAAAGTAGACAGATAAAATTGCACTAAAAAGTAAAAAATAAGCGTTAGACTTATGTAGACAATAACTTTATTATGAAAAAATATAGGTACAATCATTGTTATTTTTGGAGCCGGTGCCAGCCAATGAAGTTTTTGGAGCCGGTGCCAGTCCGCGTTTGTAGTCAAAATTTCATGCATAAGATTGAATGTACTATTATGATTTTAATATATAGTGTGTCGTTAAATGTTTATGTTAAAGTTACCTTGGCTGGCACCGACTTCAAAATAACAATAATTGTACCTATATATTTTTCTAATAAAGATATTGTCTATATAAGTCTAACTTTTATTTTTTACTTTTTAGTGCAAACTTTTTTGGAGTCGGTTTTTTTTGTTAAAGTTTTTGTTTTATTCTCTCTTTTAGTGATTCGTTTCGATCTATTTATCAAAAGCGAATATGGGTAGACCTACTAAACGCGCTGCTCGTATGAGACAGCGCCGTTTAAATGAGACAAGCGAAGAAAACGAGAAACGCCTATCTCAAAGTAGGAAATCAAAAACTCAGTTCCGGTGCCTGCCTTCTTTTGCTTCAGTCGCTTAACTATCTTAATCGAGATATTTTATCGCCACCCATACTTTTCATTGAGGAGTTCCGATGGCAATCTGTGGTCTTTTTCATCAGTTACACTTCATCAAATGATACTTTCTGAATGCAAATGCTTGACTTATTTCTGAAAATACCAAAATCGCTATAGGTATGCCTACAATATTTGAGGAGTTCCCTCAATTCCTTGAGGATTCCATCATGAACTGGACCAAATTAAAATGGGACCACACGGAAAGCACCAAATTCAAGTTCAAATAAAGAAAGAATCATAATAATCGGTTCACCCAGTTGAAAGTTAGTTAGTTAGTTGAAACAAACATAAAAAAACAGTCGAATTGATAACCTCCTCCTTTTTTTGAAGTCGGTTATAAAGGTAGACTATTATTATTCAACCAAACTGTAATCAAGCGATTAGAGTGAGAAAGATATTTCACTAGCAAGCTAGGTGCGCTAAGTGTACTTAGATCTAAAACACGAGTAAGTATCACATATCTAATAATAATAAATATTATAAAGTACAGAGACATATTTGGTCAGTGTCAGTAACCATTGCCGCAAATTTATTTCTACAAGTAATGTATACAATGAATTTTATTGTCTATAGTACAGTTCTAAATACATAATGCAACGATAACTGGACATGTTGAATAACGATTGATGATAATATACTTAACACCATAATTGACAGCACATACATAATGTATAAATGTATTGACTCCATTTGCGTTTTAACAATCGCTCTTAGTAACATACATTACATTTGTTTCCCTGCATAAATAATTTAAAAATATACATTTTATATTTTAAAATTTATTTTAAATCTTTATTTTTTAATTCTATTTTTTATGGGCCAATTCTTAAGCTCTCAATTCATCAAAATCAAAACGGCTATAAACTGTAATCATGTCAAAAACGTTTGATCACCTCTTATCATCCTACCTAGGTATAAATATCTTAGCAGCTAAATGTTTAATTTTTTTTAAATGAAAAATTTAATTATATGGGTTTCATTTTAAAAAACAATGTTAACCTTTAACGCCCGTTCCCAATAATCTATCTATATGTTGTTTTGCTTACTATAGATACAAATTTGACGTAAGCTCCATAGAAATTATGTCAAATTTCTAACTCCAGTAAGCAAAACAACAGACAGATAAGTAGAATATAGGGAACGGGCGTAAGTAGTTATCATCATTACCTATCCCATTCAATTTACCATCCAAATAATTGTTTAAACAATATATGTAATATTATCTAGGTAGTTTGATGTTTTTATTTTGTGTCATTTTCCTTATAGGACTAAGAAAAAATTAATCCCTAACATGCTAGCTACAACTTCACTGAGCTGACAATCAGGCTAACTGATCGCTTGATGGTAGGCAATCTCCGCAGACTATTGAATCCAAAAATGACGAATTTCTTCAATAATAGTTCAACCATGTGTTATTGACATAAATATCAAAGTCGATTGAGGAATTCAATATTTATAAAATACAGTGAAAAAATTAAACGCCCACTCGACCCAGCCAGGAAGCGAACCTGGGTCTTCCGTAATCCGGGCGGCTGCACTGACCACTATGCTACCGGGAAGGCTAACGTAAGCGCTGAATTGTGTCACTGCTTTTTTTATAATTCGATCGAGGAAATTGGACAGTTTGTGGTAGTCTGACGTGTAGGCGTGTATCATACATACAGGGTGTCCCAAAATTAACACGTCACACTGACACCGGAGGTAGGTGGGCCTCAGACGCGTCGAACAAGCTTAATTGGAAAATAGAAAAGTTTAAAGTAAATTTTTTTCACGGTTGCTGCTCTAAGTCGAAGCTATTGTTTTTGTGTGATAATAAAGTTAAGAGAAACTATCAATTTGTCGGTTTTGCACATGACTTTTCTACTAAATAATGTTGTTTCATCGTTAACTATCCTCAAAGACGTAGACGTTAATAAAAGTTAAATGAAGGGCTCTCTAAAAAAACTCTGATAAGTACAAAAAAGTACAAAAAGTATCTAAAATTGGTGATTTTTTAAAAACTCATGAAACTTTTCTATGGACAAGTTAGGCTTGTTCGACGCATCTGAGGCCCACCTACCTCCGGTGTCAGTGTGAAGTGCTAATTTTGGGACACCTCCGCACATCCACATCTCCGCACTGCTGCTTGGCAGCAGGGTATGAGGGTGGTACTCGTTCAGGCGAGCTTTGTACAGTCACGAGCACCGATATGTACACTTTGACTCTTATTCCATTGTAGGTATAAGAGTTACAATTGTTTACATATTTTTGCTCGAGACTACGCGAAACCTATTACAGACTAAGTCTATAAGTGTGTTGCGTTAAGTGCAAATTTTATTCCCTATTCGATCACGGTAACGATAACTTTAAATGTTCTGCTTCAATGCCATACAAATCTCATCTTCGTTAACGTAATCAGAGGGTGAATGTAACGCGCACTAGGCAATCTGTTTACATACGTCACGGATATGGTCAATCGACTCTTCCAAGAAAATATAGCAATCCTAATGATTATTATTATTATACAACAGTATCAGTAATCAAGTCATATGATATCTTATTTAAAATAATTATTATGAATCATATGCATTGACCTATGGGCTGAGTTCATATTTATTGTGTTATTGTGCTATTGAATATAGAAAACATGAGTCACTACTATTTAATACAGGCGTAACAAAAATCACCCTCATGCTTGCTCCGAATTTTTATACACTCTTTACTTTTTAAACTTTATCCCAAATTATAGAAAATATCTTGCATCAGAAAAGCAACGTCATAAATAATATCTTTAATTACACCGCATAGGAACTCAAGAAAAAAAATGTTGTCAATTAAAGTAGTTCTAATTAATTAAAATAATGTGTTAATTAAAACGGGTCAGGTGCATTGCAGGGTTAGCCCTGCACTGAACCTGACCCGGTATGCCATGAAGTGCGGGTTCGAATCCCGCTTGTAATTTTATAATCAATACTTTTTTCAAAAAAAAATTTGATTTTTTTTTCTTTTTTTTTGTACACAAGGCATACCTAGACAACTGGTACACAGATAGTTATGCGAACCTCCCCCCGACCCTCTCCTCTCCTCCTTCCTTAAAGAGGAGGGAATTATTAGTCAGCCTACTTGATGTGATCCTGTCGGCATCTAACTGTTTTTGCTAAAGGAAGTTTGAATTGGCTTTGTTCATTGAACGTTGACATTCGCTTTTATCGCGATACTCTGAATAGTTCTTTGTTGGGTTTATAACACTATGATTGCTTGAATTACGCAATAACTGTTGCTGTACAGAAAGAAATGGTTTAGCATCTATAAATATGACTGAATGACTGTATTATGTTAGTTATAATGAAGCTTAAACATGTTCACAAAAATTCCATTTTATAACGTCAAAGGTAAATGCTTTATCATTTTTAGACATATATAAAACTAATTGTCGCCCGCGACTTCGTTCGCGAAGACTACATTATCCCACAAGAACCTGTTACCGGGATAAAAAAGTATCCTATATCCTAGTCCCGGGTCATGGTCTGTCTATGTGCAAAGTTTCATCCAAATCCGTTCAGCCATTTTCACGTGACAGACAGACAAAAATTCTAAAAACTGTTGGAACGTGTTCTGTTATCGATTCTAAGTATCCCCAGCCAACTTTTTTTCGAATATCTTCCTTGTAACGACTGTCGACCCTCTTTAGCTTTATTATATGTATATAGATTATTTTGTTTGTCCTTTCACGAGATCATCGGCTAGTTCCTTAACCGTTCATGTTATTCAAGCGACTTTCACAAAACAAAAATAAACGTTTTTGCGTGATACGTGAGACATCCGTCATCGTGCAGACGCCTGCGCATTAACCCATCCCAAACTGTCTAATTTCTTCAGCAAATGTTCAACCATAAGCCATATACATAAAATTCAAAGTCTATTGAGGAAAGACAGTTCGTGGTAGTCTGATGTGCATGCGTGTGTAGGTACGTCAAAATAATACTGAAGTCTCTTTTTTATCACCGTCCAAACCTTCTGAGATGACACCCGTGATACAAACGAACAACTCTTAGTATTGGATTAACTCCCTAACTCGAAAATAAAATTCAGCTGTTCCATGAAAAACATCAATAGGTATTCATTCGACCAAACTGTATGGAAAAGCTGAATTTTATTTTCGAGTTAGGGAGTTGGTCCAATAGTAAGAGTTGTTCGTTTGTAGGTATCACGGGAGTCAGTCATCTCAGAAGTTTTGGACGGTGATAAAAAAAGTCAACCTGTATATGTCTCCGTTCTATCTGGTAAGCAGAAACGAAGTCCAGATCCAAAGACAGCTAGTGGAGCAAGATTGTGCCTCTATTTAAAAAAAACATTGTTCAAAGTTGTAACTTTTAACAAGTATACAGGGTGAGCAAATTAAATAGGTCAATTCAATTCAATTCAATCATTTATTGCTCTCAGTCAGCTTAGGGTAGTCCAGAACTATGAGTAAAAGATAAAGGTCGTCGGTTTTTAATCAAGTAATAATACATAAAAGATAAATTTAAAACTCTCATACACAAATGGGAATAGAAACATATTATACTATCAACTACTGGTCGTTGTAAAATTAAAGCTGTGGACAAGCTACAGTGAAAATAAAATTCTAAAGTCAAAATACTTTGCAATATTTTGTGTAATTTTTCGACTTAGAACTTTATAATCGACGACAACATGGTTCCTTAAAACAAACATCCATACACGGACACATTGAGATGGCTCATCCTGTATTAATTAAAAAAAGCCGGTGGGAGGTCAAGGCCGATAACTGACGCGAAACTTGTATTGTATATGCAGCATGGATGTATTGCTAAATAAATAACCTGTTCCGATTGCCATTTTTCCGTTACTCAATATTGTTGTCTGCGTGAATTTTAAGTATATTTTTAATTTGTTTAAACAGGGAAGATTTTGTTTTCTTACTTAACTGTCTCAGATTCTATCTAACTGTCAGAACACAGCGAAACAGCTATTGTATAGCGAGGCGACAGAATTACATCAGATGGTGGCAAACCCGCTAGAAATCAAACCCGAAAGCTGGTCCGAGAGTCCGGAGGTGGTCGAACCACTACACTACCACAGTACAATAATGAGTACTACGACACTACTCAGGTTTGAATACAAAGTTTTTACAAATATCTAATGTTACCATAATTTCTAGTCCCTTTACGATTCATAGATCCCTCGAGAAAGGATGGGTGTTGTTCATTTTGTAGCTAGATTTGCGTTCCGCGATGCCATGATAAACTACGATAATACCTAGGAAAAACATTTTAAAATTCAATCATATAAAACTTTTGGTAAACTACTCAACTTACGCCTTTTTTGAAGTAGATTATTAACGTAAATTTAATAAAAAAGTATTTTTGAACTGTTGACTCATACGACTGTGGTAGGAATGGATTTGTCCAAGTTTTTAATCTAACGCGGCTATGGGGATTTCATAACGATTTCTCGCATTCAACACGAGCACCTAAGTTCGGTTCGTTCGGCTACCAACGATTTTAATGTAACTGCAAAGGTGGTGGTTCGGCGCAACGGAATAAGACTGCACTTGATGGTTTAAAGGTCTATATTGATCTGTCTCTTAATAACGTTACAATTGTATAGGGAGTGTGATGCGTACACACACTACATAACATTCCACGAATGAGACGTAACGGTGTCCGGCATAGTTTAGGTAACTGTTATTAGTCATGCATGAGCTTCCAGTGCTGTGTTCACTGATAAAGTCGTCTATGGTCCACAAACTATGGTGGACTCTTTAAGTAACACCACAAAATAAGGAGACTGCAGAAGGAATACCTCATACATACCGCGGTCGAGCGACGCACACCATATCCTCTCACAGGCACGGAATGTCGGAACTAGCGATGGGTCGAGTCGCAATTTTTTCAACTCGAGTTAACCGAGTTGAAATCAATGCCGACTCGGTTTGCAACTCGGTTCAACTCGGTTTAATCTACGATGCGATAGATAGCGTTTTGTTTTTGATATATTTAACCGAACCGACTCGGTTGCGGTTGCAATTCGCAACGGCAAAGTAAGAGTTAAACATTAGCTTCGATTTTATTACTTTCTTGAGTAAGACAAATCAAAAATTATCTTGATTTAGGTATTCCAATAGAAATTAATACTTAAACTTTTAAAGGATCAGAATTTCAATTCTGTCAAGAAAAAGAAGACTGAAGCGAGTCAAACCGGGCTAGGACAAAATCAACTCGAGTTGACCGGTTCGATAAACAACTCGAGTTAACCGAGTTATTTGACTCGAGTCGCCCATCGCTAGTCGGATCGGAACAGCTTGGAACGATCAGTCCTCAGTCCGGCGGCGGCGGCGCGGCGCAGCGATCACGTTTGTATGAAGCTTACTTTCTGCAGTCTCACTTTTTTTAATAATACCTACGTAGTACCTACAGTAAGATGTGATTACGCGTCATGAACGAGACAGTCAGTCATACAATTTCACGTTTTCGTTAACGTAATCGTATGGTGAATAAAACTCGCACTGGGCACCTTGATTTAATTTCAAGAATAAACCATTATCTTGTACCTAGGTTATTGGCTTGGCACCGTCCTACAAACCATCCGACAGGTTGCTCCAGTAAATAAATAAATAAATAAACTAATTAGAGAATTCGAGATTGTACTGAATGAAGCGTCACTAAGCTAACCGCAGAAACCTTGTATTTCAACACCGATGACCGACATTTTGCGAAACGTAATCACATTAAACTTGTGTTTCATGTCAAAAAACGTGATCCATAAATGTATTAAAATAAGTTATTGTCTTTCTTTCACATCCGAAGTTAGTTGTGTTAATATGTATGTGACTTTATGTTTCCGTAGTGGTAGAACAGAGATCTAATGTTTCAAGATTGTAGGTAGTATGTCACCCTCACACACAAATTAGTTGATACGAAAACCTTCAGCGAACGTTCTGGACTCATCACTTATGTCACGAGACGGGTCAAATAGCTTCGCATTATTCACTTGATAAAGCATTTCCTTGAAAAGAGTAGGTTTGTAACTTAGGGCTACTGGTGAGGTAAAACAGATTTAAAGTGAAGTCAAACAAAAAACTGTTGAGTAATTTTACAGTGGTATACCTACTATTAACAAAAGCAAAGAGAGGCCTATGCCCAGCAGTGGGTCAGGAGGGGATGGTGATGATGATGATACCTACTATTATTATGGATGGAGCGTTAAGGGCGCAGAAAACATATATTTTTTTCTATTCGTTGGCTGATAACTATCAGAGGGCGCAAAAAACATTTTTTTTTTTATATTCGTTGGCTGATAACGATAACTGACTAATTAGTCACAGTTATCGTCAACGCAAAAAAACCTGAACATAAACTTAAAACTCATTGATGCAAAAATAAGATGGAAAGTCCCGCCATGCGCGATAATAACGGACCTTGGCACAATGTACTTTGTTTTTTTTATATTGGTAAAGTATTTTTATAACATTGTTTCAGACACGTATTAAAAATACTGAAATTTCACGTAAGGATGAAAGTGTAAAAAAAAAAGATTTCATAATTTTAGTTTGTTTGGCAGCCCTATAGTCGGTGTCGGCATCTTCTCGTTCATTTAGGTTCCATTTATGTAGATTCAGTCACCAGCTCATTGTGTTATAGCAATAACTAACACACAGGTGTTTACCCGAAAAGCTTTGGTAACACTCATATCGCCACCATCATCTTGCCTTAAACTGCTTGGCTGAGATCTTCCCAAGCGAACAATACCTACGGGGAGAGCGAGTCATACGGCATACCACATGGATGGCTAATGGGTTGGTGGGTTTCAACGACATAAGGGACAAACATTTTACAACAACAACAGGAATCAAACTGTTTAACTTGCCTTCCAAAGCATCGTGCATGCATCCGGTGAGCGAAGGTTGCTTATCTTGCAAGATCGCAACACTTCCAATAGATAGTACCTAAGTACCTAGGTACTTAGAAAATAAGTTAATTGATTAAAGATATTTTAAATATTACCTTTACGATTGATTATTGTGATTATTTATGTTTTTAGTTTTTTTTTTGTGATACGTGCGCCGTGCCGCGTCTAAATTAACGTTTAGCCTTTTACGCATGCAAAATGGTATTTAATTCGTTTTATCAGCTAAGGTTGTTTTAAACGATTAAATATTAGGTATATTATATTGGCGATGGCTCAGTGGTTAACGCGCTCGGTTTGCGATTGCTGAAGTTAACTAACTTTCGCAAAGGCCGGTCATCGGATGGGTGACCAAAAATGTATCATCTCAAACTCCTCCGTGCTTCTGAAGGCACGTTAAACCGTTGGTACCGGTCATCGGATTGATTACAAAAAAAATATCATCTCGATCGAACTAAAGCCGTTGGTCAAAGCTGCATCAGCAGTTGACAACAACTAATCCACACTGGGCCCGCGTGGTGGTTTATGGCCCGTTCCCCTAATACATCCATTGGGAAGGCCTTTGCCTAGCAGTGGGGACATAAAATGAGCTGGTGTAGATAGTGATGAAAATAAGAAAATCTTTTTATTTTAATCCAAAAAGTCAATTGCGACCGACTTAGGAACGAACACTATCACAACAATTGTTGACCTATGTTTATACAACTATATTTGTAGGAGAGTAAGTAGGTACCATGTCCAAGTGTAACGCCCGATATGTTTTTATCAACATTTAGAGATTGACGTAGTTTCCGTGAACAAAGAAATTTGAACAACGCCAACGTAAATAAATACATATTTTTGTAGGTGCTAGTTACTCATGCTCATATTTACATGAAAGATTGGCGTTACACTAATTATATCATCATTCTATTACTTACTTATTTACTTAGTGAGAATTTATCGAGTCTGACATTGACCAATGATGATAGGTATGTCGAGTTAGTTTATTTAAAACTTAATATAAATAGAACCTCCCCCCGACCCTCTCCTCTCCTCCTTCCTTAAAGAGGAGGGAATTATTAGTCAGCCTACTTGATGTGATCCTGTCGGCATCTAACTGTTTTTGCTAAAGGAAGTTTGAATTGGCTTTGTTCATTGAACGTTGACATTCGCTTTTATCGCGATACTCTGAATAGTTCTTTGTTGGGTTTATAACACTATGATTGCTTGAATTACGCAATAACTGTTGCTGTACAGAAAGAAATGGTTTAGCATCTATAAATATGACTGAATGACTGTATTATGTTAGTTATAATGAAGCTTAAACATGTTCACAAAAATTCCATTTTATAACGTCAAAGGTAAATGCTTTATCATTTTTAGACATATATAAAACTAATTGTCGCCCGCGACTTCGTTCGCGAAGACTACATTATCCCACAAGAACCTGTTACCGGGATAAAAAAGTATCCTATATCCTAGTCCCGGGTCATGGTCTGTCTATGTGCAAAGTTTCATCCAAATCCGTTCAGCCATTTTCACGTGACAGACAGACAAAAATTCTAAAAACTGTTGGAACGTGTTCTGTTATCGATTCTAAGTATCCCCAGCCAACTTTTTTTCGAATATCTTCCTTGTAACGACTGTCGACCCTCTTTAGCTTTATTATATGTATATAGATTATTTTGTTTGTCCTTTCACGAGATCATCGGCTAGTTCCTTAACCGTTCATGTTATTCAAGCGACTTTCACAAAACAAAAATAAACGTTTTTGCGTGATACGTGAGACATCCGTCATCGTGCAGACGCCTGCGCATTAACCCATCCCAAACTGTCTAATTTCTTCAGCAAATGTTCAACCATAAGCCATATACATAAAATTCAAAGTCTATTGAGGAAAGACAGTTCGTGGTAGTCTGATGTGCATGCGTGTGTAGGTACGTCAAAATAATACTGAAGTCTCTTTTTTATCACCGTCCAAACCTTCTGAGATGACACCCGTGATACAAACGAACAACTCTTAGTATTGGATTAACTCCCTAACTCGAAAATAAAATTCAGCTGTTCCATGAAAAACATCAATAGGTATTCATTCGACCAAACTGTATGGAAAAGCTGAATTTTATTTTCGAGTTAGGGAGTTGGTCCAATAGTAAGAGTTGTTCGTTTGTAGGTATCACGGGAGTCAGTCATCTCAGAAGTTTTGGACGGTGATAAAAAAAGTCAACCTGTATATGTCTCCGTTCTATCTGGTAAGCAGAAACGAAGTCCAGATCCAAAGACAGCTAGTGGAGCAAGATTGTGCCTCTATTTAAAAAAAACATTGTTCAAAGTTGTAACTTTTAACAAGTATACAGGGTGAGCAAATTAAATAGGTCAATTCAATTCAATTCAATCATTTATTGCTCTCAGTCAGCTTAGGGTAGTCCAGAACTATGAGTAAAAGATAAAGGTCGTCGGTTTTTAATCAAGTAATAATACATAAAAGATAAATTTAAAACTCTCATACACAAATGGGAATAGAAACATATTATACTATCAACTACTGGTCGTTGTAAAATTAAAGCTGTGGACAAGCTACAGTGAAAATAAAATTCTAAAGTCAAAATACTTTGCAATATTTTGTGTAATTTTTCGACTTCGAACTTTATAATCGACGACAACATGGTTCCTTAAAACAAACATCCATACACGGACACATTGAGATGGCTCATCCTGTATTAATTAAAAAAAGCCGGTGGGAGGTCAAGGCCGATAACTGACGCGAAACTTGTATTGTATATGCAGCATGGATGTATTGCTAAATAAATAACCTGTTCCGATTGCCATTTTTCCGTTACTCAATATTGTTGTCTGCGTGAATTTTAAGTATATTTTTAATTTGTTTAAACAGGGAAGATTTTGTTTTCTTACTTAACTGTCTCAGATTCTATCTAACTGTCAGAACACAGCGAAACAGCTATTGTATAGCGAGGCGACAGAATTACATCAGATGGTGGCAAACCCGCTAGAAATCAAACCCGAAAGCTGGTCCGAGAGTCCGGAGGTGGTCGAACCACTACACTACCACAGTACAATAATGAGTACTACGACACTACTCAGGTTTGAATACAAAGTTTTTACAAATATCTAATGTTACCATAATTTCTAGTCCCTTTACGATTCATAGATCCCTCGAGAAAGGATGGGTGTTGTTCATTTTGTAGCTAGATTTGCGTTCCGCGATGCCATGATAAACTACGATAATACCTAGGAAAAACATTTTAAAATTCAATCATATAAAACTTTTGGTAAACTACTCAACTTACGCCTTTTTTGAAGTAGATTATTAACGTAAATTTAATAAAAAAGTATTTTTGAACTGTTGACTCATACGACTGTGGTAGGAATGGATTTGTCCAAGTTTTTAATCTAACGCGGCTATGGGGATTTCATAACGATTTCTCGCATTCAACACGAGCACCTAAGTTCGGTTCGTTCGGCTACCAACGATTTTAATGTAACTGCAAAGGTGGTGGTTCGGCGCAACGGAATAAGACTGCACTTGATGGTTTAAAGGTCTATATTGATCTGTCTCTTAATAACGTTACAATTGTATAGGGAGTGTGATGCGTACACACACTACATAACATTCCACGAATGAGACGTAACGGTGTCCGGCATAGTTTAGGTAACTGTTATTAGTCATGCATGAGCTTCCAGTGCTGTGTTCACTGATAAAGTCGTCTATGGTCCACAAACTATGGTGGACTCTTTAAGTAACACCACAAAATAAGGAGACTGCAGAAGGAATACCTCATACATACCGCGGTCGAGCGACGCACACCATATCCTCTCACAGGCACGGAATGTCGGAACTAGCGATGGGTCGAGTCGCAATTTTTTCAACTCGAGTTAACCGAGTTGAAATCAATGCCGACTCGGTTTGCAACTCGGTTCAACTCGGTTTAATCTACGATGCGATAGATAGCGTTTTGTTTTTGATATATTTAACCGAACCGACTCGGTTGCGGTTGCAATTCGCAACGGCAAAGTAAGAGTTAAACATTAGCTTCGATTTTATTACTTTCTTGAGTAAGACAAATCAAAAATTATCTTGATTTAGGTATTCCAATAGAAATTAATACTTAAACTTTTAAAGGATCAGAATTTCAATTCTGTCAAGAAAAAGAAGACTGAAGCGAGTCAAACCGGGCTAGGACAAAATCAACTCGAGTTGACCGGTTCGATAAACAACTCGAGTTAACCGAGTTATTTGACTCGAGTCGCCCATCGCTAGTCGGATCGGAACAGCTTGGAACGATCAGTCCTCAGTCCGGCGGCGGCGGCGCGGCGCAGCGATCACGTTTGTATGAAGCTTACTTTCTGCAGTCTCACTTTTTTTAATAATACCTACGTAGTACCTACAGTAAGATGTGATTACGCGTCATGAACGAGACAGTCAGTCATACAATTTCACGTTTTCGTTAACGTAATCGTATGGTGAATAAAACTCGCACTGGGCACCTTGATTTAATTTCAAGAATAAACCATTATCTTGTACCTAGGTTATTGGCTTGGCACCGTCCTACAAACCATCCGACAGGTTGCTCCAGTAAATAAATAAATAAATAAACTAATTAGAGAATTCGAGATTGTACTGAATGAAGCGTCACTAAGCTAACCGCAGAAACCTTGTATTTCAACACCGATGACCGACATTTTGCGAAACGTAATCACATTAAACTTGTGTTTCATGTCAAAAAACGTGATCCATAAATGTATTAAAATAAGTTATTGTCTTTCTTTCACATCCGAAGTTAGTTGTGTTAATATGTATGTGACTTTATGTTTCCGTAGTGGTAGAACAGAGATCTAATGTTTCAAGATTGTAGGTAGTATGTCACCCTCACACACAAATTAGTTGATACGAAAACCTTCAGCGAACGTTCTGGACTCATCACTTATGTCACGAGACGGGTCAAATAGCTTCGCATTATTCACTTGATAAAGCATTTCCTTGAAAAGAGTAGGTTTGTAACTTAGGGCTACTGGTGAGGTAAAACAGATTTAAAGTGAAGTCAAACAAAAAACTGTTGAGTAATTTTACAGTGGTATACCTACTATTAACAAAAGCAAAGAGAGGCCTATGCCCAGCAGTGGGTCAGGAGGGGATGGTGATGATGATGATACCTACTATTATTATGGATGGAGCGTTAAGGGCGCAGAAAACATATATTTTTTTCTATTCGTTGGCTGATAACTATCAGAGGGCGCAAAAAACATTTTTTTTTTTATATTCGTTGGCTGATAACGATAACTGACTAATTAGTCACAGTTATCGTCAACGCAAAAAAACCTGAACATAAACTTAAAACTCATTGATGCAAAAATAAGATGGAAAGTCCCGCCATGCGCGATAATAACGGACCTTGGCACAATGTACTTTGTTTTTTTTATATTGGTAAAGTATTTTTATAACATTGTTTCAGACACGTATTAAAAATACTGAAATTTCACGTAAGGATGAAAGTGTAAAAAAAAAAGATTTCATAATTTTAGTTTGTTTGGCAGCCCTATAGTCGGTGTCGGCATCTTCTCGTTCATTTAGGTTCCATTTATGTAGATTCAGTCACCAGCTCATTGTGTTATAGCAATAACTAACACACAGGTGTTTACCCGAAAAGCTTTGGTAACACTCATATCGCCACCATCATCTTGCCTTAAACTGCTTGGCTGAGATCTTCCCAAGCGAACAATACCTACGGGGAGAGCGAGTCATACGGCATACCACATGGATGGCTAATGGGTTGGTGGGTTTCAACGACATAAGGGACAAACATTTTACAACAACAACAGGAATCAAACTGTTTAACTTGCCTTCCAAAGCATCGTGCATGCATCCGGTGAGCGAAGGTTGCTTATCTTGCAAGATCGCAACACTTCCAATAGATAGTACCTAAGTACCTAGGTACTTAGAAAATAAGTTAATTGATTAAAGATATTTTAAATATTACCTTTACGATTGATTATTGTGATTATTTATGTTTTTAGTTTTTTTTTTGTGATACGTGCGCCGTGCCGCGTCTAAATTAACGTTTAGCCTTTTACGCATGCAAAATGGTATTTAATTCGTTTTATCAGCTAAGGTTGTTTTAAACGATTAAATATTAGGTATATTATATTGGCGATGGCTCAGTGGTTAACGCGCTCGGTTTGCGATTGCTGAAGTTAACTAACTTTCGCAAAGGCCGGTCATCGGATGGGTGACCAAAAATGTATCATCTCAAACTCCTCCGTGCTTCTGAAGGCACGTTAAACCGTTGGTACCGGTCATCGGATTGATTACAAAAAAAATATCATCTCGATCGAACTAAAGCCGTTGGTCAAAGCTGCATCAGCAGTTGACAACAACTAATCCACACTGGGCCCGCGTGGTGGTTTATGGCCCGTTCCCCTAATACATCCATTGGGAAGGCCTTTGCCTAGCAGTGGGGACATAAAATGAGCTGGTGTAGATAGTGATGAAAATAAGAAAATCTTTTTATTTTAATCCAAAAAGTCAATTGCGACCGACTTAGGAACGAACACTATCACAACAATTGTTGACCTATGTTTATACAACTATATTTGTAGGAGAGTAAGTAGGTACCATGTCCAAGTGTAACGCCCGATATGTTTTTATCAACATTTAGAGATTGACGTAGTTTCCGTGAACAAAGAAATTTGAACAACGCCAACGTAAATAAATACATATTTTTGTAGGTGCTAGTTACTCATGCTCATATTTACATGAAAGTTTGGCGTTACACTAATTATATCATCATTCTATTACTTACTTATTTACTTAGTGAGAATTTATCGAGTCTGACATTGACCAATGATGATAGGTATGTCGAGTTAGTTTATTTAAAACTTAATATAAATAGAGGATCAAGATCACAAAACTTTAAGACAATTTATACAACAACTAGGTAGCGGCCGTTCGCAGTTTCACCCGCGTGGTTCCCGTTTCCGTGAGAATATCTTGATAAAAAGTGTCCTATGTGTTAATCCAGGTGATAAACTATCTGTATGCCGAATTTCATCCAAATCCATCCATCCGTTGCAGCGTGAAGAAGCAACAAATATGTATAAACATATACATACACACAAACTTTCGCATTTATAATATTAGTGTGATAAAACCAGCCACAAAATAGGAATTTTACCTATTATAGGTGACCATAAACATATTTCTATGCATAAATTCTGATAACTGTGTGTCATGTCTGTGTGTGTAATGTGGCTTCGTTTATATTTAAATACTTTTAGTCATTATTTTGAGGCAGTCGGCTTTGCAATTGTTGCAAAGGAGGAAGGATATTAATAAAAACTTTTTACACTTACCTCTTTCGACTGCTTCGTCGCGAACATGAAGTCTCCTTTTATTTGAAAATCTTTGGCATCCTCAAACAACACATTGGCATTGTTCAAATCAGTGGGATCACTTGCACTGAAAACTGTGCTTGTTCTATCTGGTTTCCACCGTTCTACATAGAACACCTTTGAAAAGCCTGGGCCTGATGACCAGAAGAATGTCTTCACGAAACCGTAGATCATTTTAAAAGTCTTTCCGCCATCCATAGTGAGATATAACTAAAACAATAGTTTTAAATCAGTAATTTAGTAATCAGCAATTATTGGATAATACCCATGTTATTAAAATCCTAATAAACTAGTGTGATAATAGAACAATTATCTGCTCATAATGAAACAGGATAAATTCTGTTTTTAGTAGTCAATATGCTTTTATTTATGACTAGCGGCCCGTCCCGGCTTCGCATGGGTAGACATTTCTTTTTTAATATAGCCTATGTTACTCAGCGCTAGTGTAGCATTCTAATGGTGAAAGAATTTTTTAAATCTGTCCTGTAGTTTTTGAGTTTATTTGTTGCAAACATACAAAAATACAAAGCTTTCCTCTTTATAATATTAATATGATAAGAAAAAGTATGAAAGAGAAATTAACTAAAGTCATAGTATTATGTATGTATGTAGGCTATTTTATTTATGTAATGATTGGATAGGAACACAGTGTAGCTTACCTTTCTACTGAAGTCAACCTTGTCTAAGATAACATACTTGCCAGGAAACTCCTCATCAAAAGCTAATTCGCTTGGGTGGAATGTTAGGTCTGATCTATGAATGTTACGACCATCATCACTTGTAAAAAAGAGTTTCTTGTTGGTGGAATCCACAAAAACGCACTGAAACATTAACAATTATAAGAATACTTAGCTCTTAATCACTGATTCTATTAGCAAGTATTTGATATCAACCTTCAGTGTTGAGTTATTAAAAAAATATATAGTATTGATAATAAGTGCCACAGGTTATTTTAAAGAATTATATCTACACTGTACTTACAAATTCTGGATATTTGGGGTGGTTGAAGAATTTATCCAGCTGTGCATAACCACTGTCAGGGGTGTCACCCAAGCGGAAGTTATCAGTTTTATTGGTGAAGTTCTTTCCATAGTCGTACGAGATAAAGAGGGCTGATGGAGAGATACCGCCTATAGTGCGTGGACTGGAGTCTCTTGCCAAGCAAATAATGACATTCGACCCTTCACCCACCCAGTGCACCATAAGCTGCTGGTGGCTGTCATTGAGGTGAGTTGTCTGTCAACAAAATAATTCAAATTAAAATTCACCACAACTACAGTCAACATTAAATTATTTGACTCTCAGGCTAAGAAAAATCAGACTCCCTGAATAGACCTATCTGAAACAAGAAAACTTCAGGGCTACCCTCAAAGAAAAAGGTTTCTCTGCTTCATTGTGCTTTGACCCATTGGGATATTTATGACAACCCATGCACAATAGACCCTTATGGGTAAAATGCACTAAAGGGAAAGCCCCACAGGTCTCACTAGATAGTTAATAGCCTTGGCGTTGCTGTAAATGCAGCAGGTATTTGATTAGATATCATATTTTTTATTTATTTAGTTTGAAAAATTTATCTTTAACAAGCAACCAGTGGGCCTAAAATATTGAATGTAGCTTTCACTTAAGTGTAGTAGTAGTGGTATTGTAGTACTGCCCTTATAGTGTGTAGGGTGTTTATAGAAGCCAAAGCCACCCCACAAAGGAGGGGCTTTCACCCAAAGCAGGGTAACATTTCAGATACAGAAATCAACCCACTATACCAACAATCACTAATTTGGGAAAACCTTACTAACACAACACTAACATTTGGAAATTAACATACTATCACTATTATTAAAAATATAGAACAAAATCGATTTAATGTTATTGTTTGTTGTTGTTTAATGTACTAATTAGTACCGACTGACAAAAAATCTAGCCATAGGAAACTAATGGTTATTATAATGTTTGGCAGCAGAACAATAAAAATTGCAAGATAAATACATATAGTCTACAAAGTCACTATGCTTTAGCAATGTAATTAAAACCTAATTTAATAACAAAACTACTATTTTTAATATGTGGATGATATCAATACAAGTTAGGAATACTTAATGAAAAATATTACAGCTCTTATTATGAAAAAATACTAATAAGCATGATAAATAAAAATATATTTAATGTAAATTGCATCCACCTTCGTAGATAAGTAATAACAAACCCACATGACTTTGTCATAAAATATTATTATGTGTGTTGCTTTTTGGTGTACTGATAGTTACTGGGGTTTTCCTAAACAATAGATATTTAATGATAGTGAAGCTCATCACTATTTCTTGACTTTAAAGGTACATCTTGGATGGTGCTCTTGAAGAAACAAATCACATTGGTAACTTATGATAGATAAGATACAAACAAATAAGATAAATAAATAGATTATTCAATTTAAAATTATACACAATCTTAAATTATAATTATTGAAACTGAATGTTTTGCTTTATTTATGTACTTAAATAATCAATACTTTCTGGAATATAGATAAAGTACCTGCTCTTACTTGTTTTTTAAAAGTGCTTAGTCATTCATTATCATTACTTTTAAAGACAAAGATAGGTAGGTACCTAGACAAAGTTTTAGCAAATCTATTAAAGAATAAAATTGTTTTTGTTTCCATTCAGACATGCGACGTCACTGATAAAAATAGTAGAAAGTAGACATCAAAACACAAACAAGCGTAAGGTGACAACGGCGAACCTCCGCAGCAACGTTGAAATGTAGGTAATACAAATCAAAATAACAAAGGGGGCTTATTGAACATAACAAGGAAATGGATCGTTACCCATGTACTTATATTTTTCTGTACTGCGGGTGTCTGTGCCTGTGTCGGAACCGCATCCCGTTTTCTCCTTTCCAGCCGAGAATCATGCTCGCCTTCCTCGAATCTGTTTATTATTGTTACTCTCTGTGAGCTCTGCTGCTCTTCTGCCACGTACAAAGTATCACCCGGGGTCCCATATTGACGCAAACACAAAACACTTGAAAATATACACACTAAAAGTATAAAGCCAATGCGACGTCCGAATGCCACCAACATTTTGTGATCACTGCATAATATTGAAATTCATCCAATCAAATCTGTAGTCAATAAAACTGCACACAAAAATATGAATTGAAGACTGAAGTGAGCTCCAAATTGCGATTGTCAGTTTGACATTTGTTAGTGGCAGTGTTTCCACAATGAGGGGAAAATTCCCTTTTGAGGGGAAATTAGGGTCCAGAGGGGAAGAAAAAGGGGAAAGAGATGAAAAGGGGAAATCATGGCTTAATGCTCTAAGGTAAAGCCTAACCAAAAAAATAAAAATGCCTCGCCATAAGGCGGAAAATTTCGGAATTAATTTCTGTGTGGAATACTATGTGTTAAAAAAAAAGATACAGTGGCGACACCAATGCAGATTTAATATATAACTGGTCAGGCTATAAATAAGAATACGAATGTTGAATTATACTTTATTTATGCTTAGTCTAATTTTTTTGGATTTGCTTGCAGTTGCATTTATCCTGTACAAACTTGAGGTGTGGTATTTCAAACTGATTTTAATTTCAAATCTAACGGAACAATGAGCGAACCACAGACTACGGATGTAGGTAGGCAGATTATTAGTATGCATGGAACAAGATAAGACAAATAAAAATGATACGATGAATGATATGATGATGATGATGATATGATATGAGTGACCATTGAGCAGATTTTGGGTTGGATTTAGAAATAAGTCGCCTGAATCTGAGGAAACTGAATATGTATGGGGGCTCAGGAAAGCTCGTCAAAGATCCCGTAAAACAATTTCGGCTGCCGGAGTTACGATTGAATTAATTTTTAAAATTCATATGAAATGTACTGTGAATGCGTAAAACAAAACGTATTTTCGATACTTTTTTAGTCTAAGCTATGTTTTTGAAATTTTTGAAGTACCTATTAAAACGCGTGAAACGATACGCCAATCCGCCATTTTGAACGTAGCTTTGACATTTTTGACAGCGTCAAATTGCGTCATTCCGTTCAAATTTATGTGAATGGGCCCTGCTGTTTCTTTTTGTTTATTTTCTACGACTTGGCTACATTTTCTGGACACTGATTATTATTATATTTATGACAAATAGTGACAGAATTGTATGTCAACCCCGACTCCACGTGGTATTAGTCTGCCCTACCCCTAGTGCTTTACAAATAAACAAAGAATAAGGTTCAAATAGTTATTCCGTGTTTTGTCTCTTTCGCTCTAATTTGAAATGACGTTTACATGATAGGAACAAAACACGGAACAATTATTCGGAGCTTATTCTTTGTTTATTTGTAAGGCAGTACTAGTGTATATACAATTTGTCCAGGGATGTAGTAATAAAACTTTAGGAGCAGTATCTGCAATATATTTCATCGACGAAAATACCAAAAAAATACATAAATAAATAAATAAAATAAAATAAAAATAAAATAAAAAAATAAAAATAATAATAAAATACATAAATACATTCAATTGACAGAATAGTTGTCTCTTTCTATCTCCCTAAAAAAAATCCGTATCTGCTCACACAACGCAACAAAAGACGAGGATCGCTTACCTGCACGTGCACTCGCGACAAAGGGGTCTTTTTAAACAACAATAGCTCTTAAACTATTAGACCGAGAATAGTGATTGCTGCATCAATTTTTTATGTAACTCAAATACTATTAAGTGATTATAAAAAAAAGGTATGTCAATGGTCTCGTTTTAGTACTATTTTTTGATAAAGTGCCCGAATGCGCACAAAAACTGTAAAAAAAATACTTTCTCCTTTCGGCAATTAAAAAAAGGAGTTGTTTGATAGCGTGTTTTTATTGCACTAGCTAGCCTACACCTTTGCCTTTAAAAAAACACCAAAATCGAGCTCCTGCACGACGTAGAACTCAAACCGCCGTTAATTTTATGAGTTAAGCGAGTTTTGGTAAAATAAAACCAATAGTCTCTGCAGTTTTGTGGGGTTTTGGAATTGACCCCCCATAAGGGGTATTTTCGTCGATGAAATATATTGCAGATACTGCTCCTAAAGTTTTATTACTACATCCCTGGACAAACTGTATAAAGCTGGAGGCACAGAGGGAGGGCAGCCCCCGCCCGCTGTGACAAACCACAGCACAGACAGTGAAGTGCCTGCGGTTTGCCACGCAAGGGCGGAGGGGCTGCACTTCCCGCAGTGCCGAAGACACTCAGAAGTCTCAAGTTTTTTAATTCTCTTAGTGCAAAATACATTTTGAGGTGAGGTAGAAAATTTTTTTATAATAAAAAAAACGAAATTGGTGGGGGGTGATTTCTAAATTTTAACCCAGATTTTTACTACTAGTTACTAGTGCTAAAACTATAGCGGAATAATTTTTGAGGGGAAAAAAGTCCTGAGAAGGGGAAATTTCAATTGAGGCGTGGGGAAAAGAAATCATTAAAGTGGAAACACTGGTTAGTGGTGGGACTGGGTGGTTGACCGAATGAATGTGTCCGTTCATACATTACTCATAATCATAACTGTTGATTGTGAACACAAGTGTGTCCAATCGATTTACGAGTTTCCAAAAAACGTTGATGAGTACTAACCAAAAATAACTAAGTTATTTTTCTATTTACTATAAGGCAAGTAATAAAATTACGAAAATAAAAGATCTTCAAACGCAATATACCAGTCGATTTTTTTATCACTTGTCCAAACCTTGTGAGATGACTCCCGTGATACTACAAACGAACACCTCTTACTTTTATTGTACCAACTCCCTTAATCGAATATAAAATTCAGCTGTTTCATACAAAACATCAATATTCATTCGACCAAAATGTATGGAACAGCAGAATTTTATTTTCGAGTTAGGGAGTTGGTCCAATAGTAAGAGTTGTTCGTTTGTATCACGGGAGTCATCTCAGAAGGTTTGGACGGTGATAAAAAGTCAACTGGTATAATCCTACTAGAAAGAGATAGGTACAATAACAATTAATCATCGTTCTTTCTAAGTGTACCGTTTACCGTAATTTTGTAATTTTAAAACCACCGTACTTTCGTCGACTAGATTTATTTATTACTAGTGGACCCAGCGGACTTCGTACCTACCGCTTTGACAGTTTCCATCAAGTAATCAAATTCTCTTTGGTTTCCATGACAACAAAACAAACAAATCATTTTTTATTGGAAAATGAAATTGCCGTTTTTAGTATATTTATAGTGTAATTTCCGTGGGAATATCGGGATAAAAACTATCATATGTGTTAATCCAGGTTATAAACTATCTGTATGCCGAATTTCAACCAAATCCATCCATCCGTTGCAACGTGAAGAAGCAACAAATATACGAACATACATACATACACACACCTTTCGCATTTATAATTTAGTGTGATTTATTTATTTATTTATAGATGTTCAACATGGGCAAACTGCTTGGGATAACGGATAACGCCATTCGTATATGATATGTGTTCTATCACTTCTATCTGTGGTCGATCGATCGGATCGATAGTCGTCCTTGCGCGTGAGTAAGCTCCACACTCAGAAGTAGGTCTGACTCAGAACATTAACCTTAGTTATTATTCTGAGGCTCCACACTCCACAGCTCAGCATTGTGGATTCGCGGCTCAGCAGGCCCCTGCCGCTTTGTTACAATGAGTTGACGACGTTCATATAAAAAGTTATGCGTATAAAATAGTTTATTTAATGTGACAATTATATATAAGTTGACGTTTATTGATTTTGTTTCAAACTCTTAAATCTAAATTAAGATTAAAATAGTTAGGTATGATTAAAATTTAATTATTTTCTAATTGATTGAAACTTTAGGAAACATTATATTAAAAATGTTTATTGTCACATTCATCATTTGATAAGTAGTTTTTCTTCTCCAAAAAAAATTAAAACAAATACCAATAATTTATCTCTCTCCTACGTAACATATGTATCGATGCCTACGTCCTTTTTAACAGACTTCAAAAAAAATCTTCTTATGTTAAAGTTACCCTGGCTGGCACCGACTCCATAAATAACAATAATTGTACCTATATATTATCCTAATAAAATGATTGTCTGTATGTATAAGCAGTCAAAAAAATTTTTTTTTATTAATTTCTTTAAGTGCATTGCAAGTAAATATTTGGTATTTGCTTGTTTGTGATAATATGAGTTCTGTTAGATGTGAAGTTAAGTATATGGCAGTCGCATAGTTTTTAAGAATATAAGATTGAGTATAATAAGGTTAATTGCAAGTAAATTAAACAAACTAAACTACGCAATTATTTTTAAATTTTTGTGCAATTTTATTGAGTCAAATTTTTTGGAGTCGGTTTTTTTTCTAAGAATCTAAACATAGTTTTGCACGTTTTTTATTTTAGCCTTTCTTCTATTATACATGGCTTGATAACGTTACCAAATTAATTTAAATTCTCATACAAATATCGTTAGGTACATACTTAATCGTTAAGTTACGATATTTCTAACAAGTAAAGTTATTGTTATGGGTGAAAATTGATAATGCAGGTAACGTTATCTCGTACAAGGTATTGTTACTTTTTGCGTTACCAAATGCATTTTGACTTTGAACGGTTAACTCTACCGGTAAATAACATGTACCTAATGGTAATGTAACAAACACAGCGGCAGGTAAGTAGGTAACTTTGTTAAAGGATAGTACCTACCACCGCACCGCAATAAAGATTTAACTACCCCCTTATTCATAAAACTATTTATGCATTATACTTTTTGATTGACAATATTTTTTCAGTTTTTTGCAAATTTAGTGCTTTATTCAACAATAATAAGTCAAAATAATACTTACAGATGGAAAGTAACGTTATCCTTTTGTACACTCGATTTTTCTGATCGCTCTTTACACGAAAACACGCTGCAATTCGACATTTTTTGCTTACGTCCTAACGCGTGCGAGAACTAGTTTTATATAATCGATATGACCGCCGGTCATATAATTTTGGCAGAGGGGAACGCCTGTGAGTGGCGTCTCCGGTTGGTTTAATGCTCTAAGTTAGCTACCTATTAGTAGTCTTGACCCCAAAAACTGTAAGATCGACCACACGATCAAAATTCTTTAAACAAACTACAACGTCTACGGAATTTAAAGGATATGGACAATTTTTCTACGGACGTAGATGTAGTTAGTTAATATTTTTCATTTACAGCAATATTTTATGGTGTTTTGTTTTCGGGAATGTTATTACCCGACTGCGTCAGGAGGGTTACCTATGTATTTCGAGTGTATGTATGTATGTATGTATGTCTGTTTCTTTGGTACGCCCTATAGCCCAAACAGCATGGTGGATTTTAACATGAGGTGTCGTTAGATTTGTTTTGACTCTGGGAGTGACATAGGCTATAAAAAAAACAAAAAAAAGTAAAAACATTGGCCGGGTTAGCTATTAGTAGTTTTGACCCCAAAAAACTGTTAGATCGACACTTAGAGCATTAAAGATCGACACGATCAAAATTCTTTAAACGATCTACAACCTCTACGGAATTTAAAGGATATGGCCAATTTTTCTATGGACGTAGATGTAGTTAATAATTTTCATTTAGGTACAGCAATGTTTTATGATGTTTTGTTTTCGGGAATATTAGCAGATTTTACTCCCATGTTTAAAAAAACTCAAAGAACTCAGTCAGCAGTCGAAAGTACTTGACGTCAAGACAAGAGTTTCGTTTTTACGCCAATTTGTGTATGCGCTACATGCGCTATTATGACTTAGCTATTTAAAAGAGTAAGGCGTTATAATATACCTAATTATTTTATGTGGGTAGGTTTTGAAATGCTTGGTTATTTACTATACAAAACTAAAAAGTTTGAAATAAACCAAATTATTAAAATAAAACAAATAACCCGACTGCTAAAACAACTATAAGTATAAAAAAACTACAAAGAGAAAAAACTGAAAAAAAAATACAAGCTCTACGATCCCAGAATTCAATTTGAGCGATGTTGAATGCAATTGTCGCAGATGGGGACAATCGTCAACCAAGCGGCTGTGGCTAGGTCAATTAAATCCGCACTCTCTTTGGGATTGCATCGTAGAGCTTGTTTTTTCTCTTTGCAGTTTTTTTTATAAAATAAATAAATAAATGTTTCTCACACTCACACCAATTATCTAGCCCCAAGAAAAGCTTCCTTAAGAAACTCGAGAAATGGTTAACTAGACAAAGGATAAACATACTTAATATACATAGGTACTTATTATACATAGGAAACACCCAGACCCGAAACAATTCAGAAAAACAAGCATTTCTAAATTGATCCGACCGGGGATCGAACCCGGGACCCCAGAGATGGCGACACCATTTTTTTTTTTTTTTTACGTGTGGAAATCTGCAAACAGACCGTCTCGACCGGGTGTTGCACAACCCGGGAGGTGTGTGGGGTTGGGCGATGGTCTGCCCGACCCACTAAAACCACACGGCACCCGTCAACCGCTGGGCGGGACCCCGAGCACTCATCGAGTCATTCACGGCCCGCCGCGGTGGTTCCTTCGAACCCTCCTTGCGTCTCCATCCCCCGAGTGCGAGGGAGGGACGCCTGACACCGTGAGGAGCTTTGCGGGGAGTGTGGGAAGATGGTGTTTCCCACCCCCGCTTGCGGTTACGATGGGTGCAACAGCCCATGTAACCGCCTCCTCCGACCACCCCTCCTGCGCCTTATGGCACGTCGTCTTCCCTCTCACGCTCGGCCTCTTCTTTGCGAGCCATGACGGTCTCGCAGAATAAAGCCACAGCGTCCCACGACCTCGTGGAAGAGACCATGGCTTTTGCCACGGCCCCGAGGGAGAGGTCGGCGCCAATCGCAGCCCGCAGATCCCGGCGCGGCTGCTCCCACTCCTGGCATACCTCCAATGTGTGCAGAGCCGTATCGTTAATGGCCCCGCACTGGTGGCATGCGGTGGTCTCCTCTCGTCCGATCCTCGACAGGTAACTGCCAAAGCAGCCATGCCCTGTCATGATTTGAGTGAGTCGGAACGAGAGAGTCCCCGGACAAACTATTTGAATGAAGTAATTTAGCAATTTTACGGCACCTAATGAACACCTCACATGTTATGGTTTAGTTAAATAAGACGTTACGGCCACTTTTAACTATAACGCCATATTTAACTAAACCATAACATGTCAGGTGTTCATTAGGTGACGTAAAAATGCTAAATTACTTCATTCAGATAGTTTGTTGAGCATAATTTGATTTCCTATCTCTATTTACTAGATATGTTTTTTTTTTCATTGGCGGCGCTAGTGTGCGGCGTAAACGCTCTTAACAGATTTTTCGATTTTTCAATCCCCAGGTAACATTTATTAGCCTGATAGATTATACAAGCCATTTTAAAAGTGTGTTGTTATCCCGTTGTCTCTTGTGTTATACACCTGCGAACTGCTTTGCAGTTCTATTGGTACCAACCTATCCCGGTCCGTGCAAAACAATAACAAATATCGCCGTTGACTAATTTTATTGTCATATAACATTGATCATTCAGTTGTAGACTATAAAGGTTATTTTGGCAATGAAATTAATGGATTCAGCGCCATCTGTTACGTCTTTGAAAAAGTAGAAGTGCAGCGAAGTGCATTGTTTTGATTGCTTTATCTGTGTATGAGGTATTGTGAACCTTGTGCTGTACGAAATAAAGTCGTTCACATTTGTGTAAACATGTAGTTTTATTTGTTAAGTTGTGGTAAAGTACTTTGTTTTAAAAGATGAGTAAAAACTACTCAGTGAATAAATATCTTAGTTCGTACAAAAGTTTGTCTAGGTGCAATTTTATTATGATTGTGGACACTATCCTAAATTTTGTGTGAATTTGAATGAATATGTAGGTACAACAAGGTGTTGCTAGGTCACTTTTGCCACCTCTGAATAATAATAATAGTAGTTGCCTGCCACATATATTAAATACCTAATAAAAAAAAAATCTGAACTTAATTAAATAAATAGATAGTACTTAATATAAGTAAGTACTTAATATAGGCGTAACAGAATACAGTCAAAGCACCAAACAGAATAAAAACACGAATACATGAGTCGGTGCCAGCATATTATGAATTAGTTTTAGATTACTAGCACTTGACTACAAAAATTACTGATTATTGTAAATATTGGAATCGTGTAGGTATGGAAGTTAAGTAAATGATTTCTAACATCTTAGTTACATTTTTAAAAGCTGTTTTTTAAACTTTTATTTTAAATTTTGCTTTTAAGTGTAATGGGGGAATTTTTGATACTTATCTATAAAACATATTTTTTTTTTATGGCCCACTTGCCATTAGAACAGCGCTCAATCATAAAGCTACGATATAAAGAATTATACCGTTGAGGAGTTTTAGGTACCTTCCATCAGCAGCTAATCAACATGGGAAGATGACTACCAATCAGACGCAAACAGGTACTTTAATATCATTAGAAAAAAAAAATAAGTAACGCGTTGTGTGTGCCTACAAACAAAGGTTCGGCAGACTAAAGAACATAAGTCGAACGATTATGTATGCATATAATCGTTTGACTTATGTGCTTTTCATCGTCATCAGATCGTGACTTGGTGACAAAGGGCCACCTCGGTAATGGAATTAAAAGAATTTTGAAAATCGGTCTACAATTGATGGAGATATCGACGGACATAGTTTATCTACATACAATACGTGGCACCAAACAAGAAACGGTTTTGGAGGGTTCGGGGATACAGAAGGAGGGCGCGGTATGCGCGAAAACTACGCCAGCATAAGTCAGTTGCGAGATTCAATATCGGGAAAAGTGGCGAATGCAGAGACATGTTATCTATACTCTGCAGTCGGTACCTGAAGGCTGATATAAATTTGCCTAGCTAGCACCATCAATGTCAATAAGCCAGTTTATCAGTGGTTGAAGGTAATTAGTTATTCTGTGGTAAAGTGCGGCTCATTGTAAATTTACAAAACGGTAGGTTACCTTGGAGAAAAATAAATTCAACTAAAATATGT